>LQNK01000218.1:111908-138590 GCA_001586405.1 Phoebis sennae | reverse complement strand
ATTCACCATAAAAAATTCAAAACATACGCTACTTAAATTATGTATATCGGTTGTCGGAACCAGCGGTCAGCGGAGCGACCACTCAAATGACCCTTTAACAAACCCTTTTGCAATATTTATAGCTTTCAAAGTCAATTTTACGTACTAAATTGTAACAAACAAATTTCAACCCTAACCCAAACAGTTAAGGTCCATAATTGGATGAAAAATAGTGTCACTTTCGTTTCATAGTGCCTGTGAATTTGTTATTGAGAGCGCGTTGATGAATTTCAATAGTTTCCAAGATTGCTCACTTTTGCCTCAGTATTTATAGCTGTCGAAGTCAATTTTGCCTACTTATCAATAACAGAATGATTTTGCACCTTAAGTCTGTTGAATAAGGAATAAAATAGATCAAAATAAATGTTACTTTCACTTTGAAATGCCTGTAAATATTATTGAATATTGAGTGTGTATTGAAAATTCGCAATAGTTTTCGAGATTGTTCGCTTTGAAATCTTAGTTTTACTATTAACAAACCCTTTATAAGACAATCAAAAATTTTGAAAAACACAATACTGTTGCTGTGAATAGACAGTAGAAACAAAAAAAAATTAAAAAACTCGGACAAATATATTTTTTTATATCATATTCAATTATGAATCATAATCTATATTAAAATTCGTAACTATTTGTCATGTACGCCCTTAATACTTTATTAACAAACAGTAAACTTCAATATTTAACCCATCGACTATACAGTATGTTCGCAATAAACGTTTTACGATTCTACAGGGTGACGTCGTAAATATAATGTATTCAAGTTTGATGGATTACGCGACGGTGCATACGTAACCAGTTACCGGATGCATTGCAGTGATATGGCAGTTGTAAAATTATAATTGTAATAGCCCTAGCTTTGCTTTGATTTTATTTAATAATGGATGATAAGGCGCTGTAATTTAATGAATATAGAGAACAGTAAACTGTTTAATGAGATAACGTTTATTTCAAATTAGACTAGACTAGACTAGATGGAGAAATCATTAGACAATTTGGTGGAAATATGCTAATAATGTAGTAATGGTCTCCTCATTATTTTACCCGTGTGGCAACGGGCGACACACATATTCTAAATATGTGTGTCGCCACCTCATTTCTACCTGTGAGTATCGTAAGTGGTGATAGAGGGTAATTGCGGATAACATCTTCAGCAAATAGTGGGGCCCAGCATTGCACAGAAGACTGGCGTGAAGCAGTATTGCACTGTATTTCGTACTGTGAGCGGGGGCGCGGAGGAAATTAAATTAAATTAAAATTTGACCCATATCAGTTGCTACACAAAATGTAAAGGCTTGCAAATTTATGATTCGCTTTCGATTTTAGTTTAATAGAAACTAGAACTATTAGTAACCAGCTTGACTATTCTCTATTTTTATTGGCCATTTTAATTGTAACAACAACAATACGCAAGTATTTAGAAACACATAGTAACACATTCCGACTAACAGATTCAGACGTACGACCTCTAAAATACTGATCTGAGCATGCAAGTGCTCTCCATTGAGTCAATTTGTAGAAGTCAGGATCACATGTTTGGTGTACGCATCGTTTTCATCGGTATATCGATTTATTGTTGAAATAATGAATGATAATTAAACAAACTTCTTGTCGAAGAAAACCAAAACTTATTTAAAATGAAATATAATTTTGCCCAACATTACTTGACACACGTATTTTGAAAGATACGAGAAGCTAGACGTAGTTACTTTCTTGTCAACCCAAAACCAGTATACATTGAGACACAATGAAATAGCGACCTTAAGAAGCAGTTGAAAATCAAGCATATAATCAGCATTATCAGGACATTCAAGAGCGGGAGATTGCGTCTGATCTGAGCATCCAAGTGCCCTCGTAACTCAAGACAATTGAGCCAATTTGCAGAACCCAGGATCACATGTTTGGTGTACGTATCGTTTTCATCAGTATAGCGATTTATTGTTGAAATACGATAAGAGAGAAATCAATTAATGAAACAAACCTCTTATCGAAGAAAACCAAAACTGTTATTTAAAATGAATGAATAATGTTGTCCAACATTACTTGACACGTGTATTTTGAAAGATACAAGAAGCTAGACGTAGTTACTTTCATTGAGTCACACAATGAAATAGCGACCTTAAGAAGCAGTTGAAAATCAAGCATATAATCAGCATTATCAGGACATTCAAGGGCGGGAGATTGCGTCTGATCTGAGCATGCAAGTGCCCTCGTAACTCAAGACAATTGAGCCAATTTGTACGACCTCTTGTTCCTCTCCAGGCTTTTTATTTCCCCAATCAAAGGTCCAAGTGGGATGCGACGTAATGAATTCTTGACTTTCATTAGGGTATTGCGAATTTTTGGAGGTTTTACGCTTATGTTATTGCGTTGAGAATGTTCTTTAAGATTCCACTGTTACATTTGCTATTATCATCAGAGGTTATGTGGTATATGGATCAAATAGGTTTTTTGAATGTATAAATTTCTTCATGAAAATATGATTTAAAATGTCATCTTGAAGACGTATAATATATAAATTTTCCAAAAATGGAAATTAAAAACTACGGGTCGAATTGAATCACAAATTTAATTTGTGCCAAAATATGTCGATTATAAAATAAAGTAAAATAAACAAAAAAAAGTGAATTATATTTAGTTATATCCAACATAAAAAATACGAAGTAATATCAAGGTTTAAAATATTTGCTACTTAATTCGCTACATATTGGTGGGGTGGTTTATATCCAAAAAATCTTTACCTCTCAGGCTCAAATCTCAAGGGTGGAGTGTATACGGGGGTCGAATTCCACAGATTATACCGATGTTGCCTTCATGAGCCGTTTAGAACTCGATAAAGGCATGCGGCGGTACTGGATATGACTTTGTTTCAATAAATTAACCATGTTTTATTCTTGGATAATTACTGTCTAGATTAATTACTTGTCTTATTCTTATTGGGATTAATTTTTTAGTTATCATATTAATATACTGTAGTTTAACGGTTACGTCGAACTATGTTATAAAATGACATTTAATTTAAGTTCTTTATTGGAAATCATTCCAAAATAAAATAAATGATATAGAAGCCAATATTGATTTTGCCTAACGCCCCATACAATAGAAACGACTGTTTAAAATATTTACCATATATATTTTATTTTGTTTTCTCTCTATATTTGTTATAGCTTTGCCTATACGAACTTTGTGAAATTTGATTGATGACTGTGCAAAATTCAAAATACAACATTAACAATGCAAATGTAATTTCTAAATTCGGATTATATGGAAGTTGTGGAACATTGCGAACATTGGATAAGACAAACGCAAGGTCCAGTTCGCAGGAAACTATTAGTATAGTCCTTCTTGTATCTTTACATCTATGGTGCGTTTTTAGCATTAGCCCTTGCCCTGCGGGTGTTTGCAATTTGCTTCAATAATGCGCCTGTCCCCACTTACTGTCTCACCGAATTTATCGTCTCTCGAGTACTTCGACGTGACTGTGTCGATGTTTAACTATAGACAGTATAAGAAGGACTTTTGAAGTTTTTGTAATTATCTCATTGAGTTTTGGATGAAAGATAATAATGTTTGTGAGAAGTTAATTATATTTTATATAGATCTGCCTCGTAATTTAATACGCATAGTAAATAAAGTTAAAGAGCTGACAGTCTTCTTCATAATCTTGCCTATAATAAATAGATAAGATAGTACTTTCGAAGGAGAACCTTTATACAAACAAACAAACTTTTTCGTTGTATAATATTAGTACTGACTGATGATGTATCTGACTTCCAAAAGGAGTATCATTTAAAGCATATTTTGTCACTCACAATCAGAGGGAAAATAATATATCGAAAGACAATGAAAAAAATAACTCATAATAAATTTTATGGAAATATGTACCTACATTTTTGGGTGAGTTGAAAATTAAAGTCATTTGTGTAATTTAGTATACTTAAACATTCACTTTAATAAAAGTTTGTAATAAAGTACGTATTGAATACATCAAATGTAGTAATAAAAGCTCTAACTATTCCTAATGGTGAAATGATTATACGTCACAGAACCAATTACTTTTTAAATCACACCCTCAATTTTACCTAAATTAGTGTTCCTATATTCTACAATCAAATTTGAACTTTAGTTCTTTTGCTTTAGATCTGTAATTTCATTGTCAAATTTAAATAAGTATGATGACTTTATTTCGTGTTCATGTTTTACAAATAAGTTGCTTGAACATCGCTTAATGATAGTTTCTGTGAATTAATAAGCTAATTTTGTATTGTACGATAATTCACAATTATACCTTTACTTGTCTTTTAGCTGTCCTTCATTATTTAAAGGCTGACAACACACCCATCATCTTTTTAATTTAGAAGGCTCTCTGGGGTTATTTTTTTATTCCTGACTGGTGGTAAATAAAAAATATCGAATTGAAGAAATTAATTTTGAATTTTAACTTTGACTTTAAAAGTGAAGTCAGTTTTTACAATGAGGGACATTTTTGTGACAATCTCAGAATCGATAGATTTTTTGCATTTTGCATGGTAAGTAACTAAATAGTGTAATAAGGTAAAGAAAAGTACCTTTACATACAAGAGCCTTCCTGATACATACAAATTGAATTACTTCGTAAAAGTGTACCGTAAGCGTTTTAAAATTTCCACGTAAAAAGTGTAAAACATTCTCCATGTGGCGTAATTAACGTACGTGAAACAAGATTGGGGCCTAGCGGCGCGAAAAATTCACTTATTTTGCGATAGTTGAAATAGTTTATAAACCCCTACCGTTCGTTAAGGGATGGTTTTATTGCTTATGACTAGAGCTTTAAATTTAGATCTCAATAATGAACTGTTAAGAGCACAAGTTTTATATTATGGAAAATACGAACGAATTTTCGATTTTGAATTTAGGTTTTTTAATGTAGTTTTATTAATTCTTTCGAGGTTTATGAGTTGAAAAAGACTTGACTAAAAATGTTAGACGATTTATATTATGTTAGACTATTTTGAAACAGAAGGATGTCAAAGGATGCTTGTCTGTAGATTTGATGTGGAGTCAGTCATAAACACAACAAGAGGAAACTCAATAGTGCTTTACAGGGCTATAGAAGAAGGGAATCTTAGAGTGAATTAAAACTTTTGAAGGTTTTATAATTTTTTTCACATGTCCTTTTTTTATTTTATTTAATAAAGTCACCAAACAGATGCTAAATTGTTACTTAGGGTTCATATGAAAATAGCAAATTGTTTGTGCTTAGAAATTCTTAAGGATTAGGATCAAAGACAGTTCTTCGCAGGAGTAGCGAAAAGGTTTTTATAAGAAAACGATGTTATTTCTTACACGTAGCATGTATTAATTTTTAGTTTTAAGTTTGATTATCATAAATACGCCAAATATTAAACTAGCTGCAAATTCTGTTTCAAATTCAAATCTCTATCTTTCCAATCATTCCCAATCAGTAGACTAATAAATGAAAAGGCAATGTACCAAAAAATGATATTCATATTGCTGCGTCATCGTGAAACGACGGCGAATCCAATCAGCTAGTTCCACTAGTTTTAATTAAAGGGAGGACAATGGGGGAGGTAATGGAAGCCTAATTCCATTACGGCGTCATCAGGGAATGATCGCGTTGATGACTGGAGGAAAGTGCCGGCAATAATCCCCTTAGTCTGGAGAAAAATAGATTTCGATTGGAGGCTTATATGCGTTGCAGATTCGAATGGTAATGACGTTCGATTTTGTGGGAAACTAGTTTGGAATGGACGTGAAAAATGCTCGTTAAGTCTAGCTACATTTCGCTGTTGCGTTCGATTTCAGGGTTCTGATGTAACAACTGTTTTGTGTCCGTTCGTAACGTATTTGTCTGTCTTGATTTTATACAAGAAAGCTGTTATCTACCTTTAAAACCTTATAAAATTATTAAAATCAGAGTATTGAATATTTTTCAAGATTTGTAAAGATTTAAATTTCGCTTCTCTCTCTTTGTAATTGCTTTCAATGCCAAGCCAATTCGTGACAAAAATCAAGCTATTACAAACAGTTTTTGTAATTTAAATCTTTACAAATCTTGAAAAATATTCAATACTCTTATTTTAATAATTTAGTAACACAATTAATTTGATTTCAGTGGACACTGCATACACCCAATTGTAAAAGAAATTGTACCAGATTAAGTGACCCGCAATAAATTACGCAGCACACAGGCGAGATGCAAATCACTGTAATCCATTAGTTGCTACAACAATGTGCACTAACGACCTTGTACTTCATTAATATTATTATTGCACTGAATTTGGCTTTGGAAAAACATATTTCTAAAGCCAATCTCTATATTTTCTTTAACTAAGCATTTTTAGTATTATTTAACATACTTTTTTGTAATACATTATAGATATTTGAAAATTACAATATTCATCACATCATAATTTTCTATCAGTGGGGATCGAACCCACACCGGCGCAATAGTCATTGATAATATATTTACTGTGCCAATCGAGTCGTCAACTTTCTATTATACTTCTAAATATAACTGAAAGCTGACTGACTGACATAGTTATCTATCAACGCACAACCCAAACCACTGGACCGAGCGGGCTGAAATTTGTCATGCAGGTAGATGTGATGACGTAGGCGTCCGCTAAGAAAGGATTTTATTCAATCCTGGATATCCCGTGGGATTCGTCCAGCGGCTTGGGCTTTGTGTTGTTAGATCACTATCGCAGTCAGTCAGTCAGTCAGTCAGTCAGTCAGTCAGTCAGCTAGTCAGTCAGTCACCTTTTGAGCATTGTTTAGCTACAAAGTTATGAGCACCATTCACGGGCCACTTAATGTCAATTTAACTGAGTGCAAAATAATTTTACTATGTACGATCAATTAGAACGTACAAGTACTGATTTAATGTGGGCAACGCTAGTGTAGTTAGCTAATGAAAATATAGATCAGATAAGAAATCTTAAAATGGCAATTGCTTAAGAAACACTTTACATAATATACACAGTTAGATGAATTGTTACGCAATTCATCTATGATTCTGACTTGAATGTAGGCATTGTTAGCCCTTCTAATTTTAGTTTCATGTTCTTACTAGCTATGCTATTCAAACAATCACAGGATTCAAACAATCTGAGAAGAAAATTTCATTCACATCACATTTATAATATTAGTAGGGAAATAAGACAGGAGAAATTTAATTATTTGAGAGGTTTTTGGTTTATTTATTTATTTCAACAAGGCTTACCGACTAGATACATAGTTTGGTGTTGACATTTTCCAGAAATGCTCATTCGCTTCATACATATAGGATGTTGTTTAGCAACAAAGTTTCACGCCCTATCTACGGCCCACTTGACATCAATTACACTGGACGCGAAAACCAATTCCACTGTGTACAGTCAAATTGAATGACAAGTGCTGATTGAATCACACTTAGCTATTGGAAATGTGCTTCTAGGGTATATATTGTGGATTTGTAGAAATTTCTAGCTAGTTGACCGAGCAAAGCGAGGTCTCAGAGTCGAGATGGCCGGGCGGTTGTATGTTTGTATCTAAGTATGAAAAACTTTGTCCGACGAAAACTTGAGTATCGTTTATCCGATCTTGATGAAATTTCATAGGCGAATAGTTTAGACAAAAAAAATGTCAAGTTTGAAGATGAGCGAAATCGGTGGGGGGATAACGAAGATAGGGGGGATGAAATAGGCGATTTTCATATGAATATATCCGTGTCGTATCAAATGAAAGGTCTCGATTTATACATTACAACGTGAGGTCTAGCTCGGGGCGAGCCACTAGTAGTATTAACACGGTTTATACTCACTGTGTCTTAACTCGGTTTAGACCGACAGTTTCGCACGGATTCGGAGGTCCTTCATCAGGGGAGTAAGACGTTCAAGTGGTCACGTCTCTCCTCGCACAAAATACAGTTAAAACACCGTGAGTATAAACCGTCTTAATACGATAGCTCACTAATTGTTAAATCAATAAATTTTTAGCTGTTAATTCGGCTAATAATTCAGTTATTTGGTGTTATTGAACTAATTTTTTATGTTACAGCAGGGAAGCAGAGCATGCGGTTCACGTGATGTTTAGTATCTGACCACAGCCTATGAACACCTATTACACCAAAGTGTCGAAGATGCCTTGCCGGCTTGAAGGAAGGGGAGGTGATAGAGAGAGGATTAATAATATGAAGTTGGGAGAGGAGTAGGATACGAGGGGGAAGAATGGGATGAGAATACACACTCTACTTTCCACGTTTTACTACAATTTATTTTAAATCTATACTCTTCTAATAATCCGACTTCCTACTAATATTATAATTGTTAAAGTTTCGATGTTTGGATATTTTTTTGTGTATCAATCTCGTCGCGAATACTGAATGGATTTTGATGAAGTTTCGTATATTTCGTATTGATCGATTTGATTGAGTCACCAAACTTCACTCGAGCGAACCCGCGGGCAGCAGCTAGTAATATAATAACTAATCTTCTTAACTTCTGCATTGATTTTTTTTCATGTTTTACCAGCCGTTGTAAATGTTTTAATTTTATGTTTCTTGTTTTTGTATCCAATCAATAAAATACATTTATTTCCTTTAAATACCTTTTAATCAAATAATACAAAATCGAAAAGGACAATATCACCAAATTAACGCATTTACTGTTTATGGTAACTAAACTACATCTCGCTTCCACACCATTTCTCTAGGCGACTGTACCTTGCTTAACAGCCTTTGTAAATTTTTAAAATACATTTCTATCCTCTAATTACCTATCTAATCAAATAAGTCGAAATAAAAAAATAAAAAGACACCAAATTAACGTGTTCATCACGGTCGGTAAGTAAACTACATCTCGCTTCCACACCATTTCTCTGGACGACTGTACCGCTTTACGAGCTTTGCAAAAATCTGATACGGACAGCTAGCATGAGACAAACAGCATTTGTAGTAAGGTAAATGTATTTACTACTAAAATAAATGAAAACATGATGCCTTAATGTAGTTGAAGTAGTTTTTTCTTATTTTATTACCATATAAACATTAACTTATATGTTGTAATTTGCATTACAGAAACCACTCAGGTTTGTACAGATACAAAGAAATAGTCTACTATTAATGATGAAAATTTACTACACTACGTTGTAGTTAATCATTTTGGTACGTTTTAGTCCAGTAAGACTTTATTCATTGCTTGTTTAAGTTTTGATTAAATATTAAACTATTCATGTTTCATAACTTAGTCTCATTATATTAAGTATAGAATCGATGTAATTTTATTCAATTACCTAACTTTATTTCAAGAGAGATATATCTTTAAAACCTTGCATCTATCAGTGCAGTAAGCAAACAGAAAAGAAGGGTTCTAATGCATAATCCTAAACGCGAAAACCAAGTTACAGTCTAGTTGTCTTTCTCGGCCAATTTAAGAAGACAAAGGACAGTAAAATGGCTGACTTCTCACAACATTGCCAGTCCCACGTAATGATGTATCTAGCGGATATAATCTATTGGCACCGGAGATTACAAAATATAATTAACCATGGTATAGGTAATGTATACAGGGTGTCCCGTAAGATTACCAGTCCTACTTCTTACTATCCTATTATGTATATTACTATACTTATCTATGTATGCGACTTCGCTCGCGATAAATTTAGATAAAACGTATTTATTACCTAATTAAGCTGATACACTATTTGTGTACTAAATTTCATTAAAGTCCATCTGGTAGTTATTTATTTATAAATCTCACGTCAAAAAATCTTAAAGCATAATACACTTTCACCCGTATTCTAAGAAGTTACCTTAATTTAATTCCATTCAGGTTACGTTAAATATGACGTATGATAAATTTCAATCGAAAACTCATGATTAAAATAACATAAAAATACTTTATGAATAAATATATCGAAATAACGGATTGAAGTGTGAAATTTTCTACTCCGAAATCTTCTTAATGAGAGTAGACGTGAGTTAGTAGATTTTTTTTCTGACTCAGAATGTAAATTTTCATTGACAGAGGTTGAGTGAAGTCGAGGAATGCTCGAGATACGTATTAGAATACGTGTGTACGTTTAAAGCAATAAATAGCTAATATAATGTTGACTAAAATTACGAGTAAGTTTAATGTTCTTAGTCAAGGTTAACTGGCGATGCTTTTTAAAACGATATTTTAAAATGCATATATGTTTTAGACTTATTTGATAAATATAAAATGGAAGATATAGTCAGGATGGCCGAGCGGTCTAAGGCGCTGCGTTCAGGTCGCAGTCCACTCTGTGGGCGTGGGTTCGAATCCCACTTCTGACATCTAAGTATTTTTGATGTTTCTGACTTTCAAACCGTTGAAAATCATATATTATTGTTTGAAATGTGTAGATATAGTCAGGATGGCCGAGCGGTCTAAGGCGCTGCGTTCAGGTCGCAGTCCACTCTGTGGGCGTGGGTTCGAATCCCACTTCTGACATCTGAGTATTTTTGATGTTTTTGACTTTTAAACCGTTAAAAATTATATAATATTGTTTGAAATTTGTGGATATAGTCAGGATGGCCGAGCGGTCTAAGGCGCTGCGTTCAGGTCGCAGTCCACTCTGTGGGCGTGGGTTCGAATCCCACTTCTGACATTTATATTTTGTATATTTTTAGCTGACATTTTTATACACAATAAGATTTTATTTTAGATGATAAAGCAATGAAAACAACAATCTGTTTCCTAAAAAATCGAATCCTTTCCGATTTGTAAAAAATACTACAATTGACTTCTACATGAGCAAATAAAAGAGAAATATTATACATTTCTATCATATTCTAGTTTTAAAGACTTATGTATAATATTTTATACACAATAAAGTATTCATTAATTTATTCATTCATTAATTTCTGTCTCATTTGCTCATTACATAAGATCTCAATAGTCTTTAAAATAAGGACACTATCTTCCAGTAAAATTAATTCAACTTCTCAAGAGCAAAGTAGCAAAATTATACGACGTATCATCCATCTTTGTATACATATTCGGTACATTTGCACTCAACAGCTCGAGTGGGAGGGACGCGCCACAATGATTTATGCGGCTTGTTCAATGCTAATCGTGTGCTAAGTATTCCTTCTGATTTATGTCGCCAGATTAAAGTATAATTATTTACTGTCAGATGCTAATTACGTTCTTATCTCTGACGCCTTGTATTTGTCTAAATGAAACACTTATTAGCAAGTTGTTGTTTATTTATAGATAGAAGATGCGTCTTTATTTAATTGATTTGGATATTATTTTTTGAAGCCTAAAATTTGATAACTGCCCCACAAAATTATTTTTATCTTATAGACTTAATATATTGTATGTATGTTGTATTTATTTTGATGTATGTATTTTGATTTAATATTTACAAATGACCAGCTGCAATGACTCTCTACTTTTATCCTTAACCTAAGTTAGACTGGAAGAAATTGCTTCAAAGCAATAAGGTCCCCTATTGTACATTGAATTGTTTACTGATCTTATATTATGTATGTAAGTGGTGTACAACAAAGAATTAATTAAATAAATAAATTAATAAGATAAATTATATTTTTAGAACAGGAAATTGTATGGTACAGGTGCGAAATCGGGGTTCCTTGTAAAGCAATTACAAAAAGTAAATGCGATTTATATTAAAAGTAAAATTCTATTGATAAATATCACCATTAACACAAGACGCTGCAAAAACACTTTAAACCGATCATTAGTTAGCAATGACACATCGACAGCACAAATTAATATTGAAGGTATATAATTTAAAAGGGTGTCGACACATCCGACTAAGATGGATGCCAGGAACAGGAAATGGTGCTGGATCGTGCCCTTACGGATTCATTTTTCACAGCGATGTGAATGGACCCTAATGATGGTCTTTAGATAATGTTGCAGTTTATTATTTGGAAACTTTGGTGTGATATCTGGGGTATTAGTATTTTCTGGTGTTGGTTTTAACGCGAGAAATTTCCATATTAAATAAAATACTGCTACTTGTGTTTCGAAATGAATAAAGTAATAATAAACCGCGTTTAAAATAATTTAAAAAGTATTTTATTTAATCTGGTGGAATGGAATCAACTATACTTTTTTTCGTAGGTAGGTACATATTCAACAATAATTCCATTTAAATAGGAATCAGTACAGAATTATATATTTATAATCCTAACTTAATACCAAATATTATAAATGGAAAAATAACTCTGTTTGTCTTAATTAATGAAATTTTATGGTTTTGCTAAAAAAATAAATTTATTCTCGGAAATTAGACACGAGTCAACTAGCCTATTGCTTCATGCCTAAACCACAAAACCGATTAGGATGAAATTTTATACTATTATAGTTTGAAATCCGAGACAGAACTCACTTTAAAACTCGATAGACCAACGATAGTTTCTAACCGTATCACCATAAATAATGATTAATTACTCTCTGACTCGAAGGATTTTAGTTATCATAAATAGCAAAACATCGTAATACAAAAATATAAAATATTTTATTTGAAACTGCACATTCAAGGATATACAATAAGCAATTATTCCATATGTTTAACCAATACTAACGACTAGCATTGTCCGTACACAATAGGCTCTCAACACAAGTATCTTATGTTACAAGTCGAGTGGATAATAGTCATTAAGTCCATCTTTGACCATCTAATTGCGTTGCCATGGTAACTCAGGATTTGTGAGGATAAAAATGCGTATAATGGTATTATGTTTTGATTGGTATCGTATTTACGTCTGTTAGTAGAACGAAACTGGTATTAGTTGTGTTAAAGAAAATTTCAGTTGCAAAATGTAAAAATGCTTTTTTAGCTACCATGAGACACAATTACCCTCATCGCCTCTTAAGACAACCACGAGTAGAAATGGGATGCCGACACATGTATTCTAACCCGTCAACACATGTGTAGGATCGCCAATCGTTTTTTGGTAGGAGAATGGAAAATGGTATTAAGTTTGTTTTAAAAAAATTCCGTAAGAGTCGTTATGTCCATGTTTGACGATCCAATTGCTATAATATCACATTTATAGCGTTGATTGATCGACCTTTCTTACATAAATTCTTCTATCATAACTTTGTTTCTAAATCCCACTTCTGATATTAGTGGCAAGAGAAACAAATGGAAAAATTACATAAAATGGTACTACTTCAAGTCAATCTTCTGCAATGACGCGTGCTTGGCCCAATTCGTGCGAAGCAACGTAAGTGCCACTTACAAAACGTAGGAGATAATTTCGTAACATTTTAATAATAATAATAATAATATATCTTTATTTCAGACAAATACATCCATATCAATACATACAACTGAGATCTAAATTCAAATTAAAATTACAAATACATTTGTATACCAATAAAAATAACAATAGGTAACACATAAATTTACTTTTAGTCTCGAAACGGCATTACAACCCTCGAAATTTTAAATTTGCATAACTTGAACCCAATTCACCTGAGCATTATTATCCATCGTTTGGAGCAGACAAAAATGCCACTCCATTAACAAAAATTAAGGAAGACGGAATTACTGCTCCATTAGAATAGACAATGAGTTGTACTTAACAACCACGAAATATTTTAAATCAGATTGCGTAGGTTGCTTGCGAATAATATTGGTTCTGTAGAATTTTTACATTTTTGATTAAAAATTAGTTTTATGTTAAAATATTTGAAATTATCAAAATGACTAACTGCTTGCTGTAGTAAAGTCCAATTCCTACTAGTTGTTATGACGTGTGACGTGTTCCAGCTTTTATATGTGTGCTCTGAACATTTGTAATTTTCATAATTATTTATCTATTCCCCTCTCCTAAGATAGGTATGTGATGTTTCTTCTGCTCTGTTAAAATACAAATAGAATCTGTGACTTTTTTAAATCACTCACACTTACCAGTTTTACTATTTTTAGGATTCTGTTCTTTTTTTTATTTTGAAGAAGGTAGGCTTTGTAGCTTTTGAGTTATATATTCTACTCCTACTAAAATTATAAATGTTAAAGTTTGGACGCTTACCTGCTTGAATGTTTATTTGTCAATCACGTCACAACTACTGATCGGAAGAAGAAATTTGAATAGGTGATAGAATATATTTTATTGATCACTACTACACAGATATATCAGTATTAGAAAACACCCATCTATGTGTGTATAAAATGAGACGAACTTGAAGTGATCAATTCCAACGGTACCCCAAACCGAAAAGGGTTGTCGAGACAAAGATATAGCACTCGAGCACACAATAGCACTGGAATGAATTTGATAGTAAAAAATGCCGAGTGGTCAGCGCACAAAGAAGTTGGCCGGAGCAATTTTCTACTTCATAGAAGTGCATCGTGCTTAGTCGGAACATTGGATGAGGTATTTGAAGCCTTAATACTAATAATACTATAAATTAAGTTTGTGAGGATGTGTATGTTAGTCTTTCCCGAAAAAGCAACTGAATCGATTATGATCTACTTCATAGAAGTGCATCGTGCTTAGTGGGAACATTGGATGAGGTATTTGAAGCTAGTTACCTTAATACTGCTAATACTATAAATGGAGTTTGTGAGGTGTTTGATAATCTCTCATGAAAAAGCAACTGATTATGATGTACATTGAACTTGGTATATATATACTCAGAGCCTTAATAGTACCTAGTATAGTATTATATTATCTGTGATACTACTAATATTATAAATGAAGTTTGTGAGGATGTGTTGTTAGTCTTTCACGAAAAAGCAACTGATCAGATTATTGGTTACCTTAATCCTACTATAAATGAAGTTTGTGAGGATGTGTATGTTATGTTGTCTCTCAAGTATAAGCAACTGAACTGATTATTATGATACTTGATATACGTATAGGTTAGGATTCAGAATAATATTTAGGTTTTTAATCCCGCAATTGCTACGGGGTTAGAAGTTACGCGGGTGAAACTGGAGTGGCTTCTCCATGCAGTTTCACCCGCTAGCCAGTTTTAAACTAGCCAGTTTTAAAAATATTTGAAGCTTTACACTATCTTTTTCTTCTTCTTTTAGTTAATGGCCCCACTCGATAAGCCGGAATTCGCCAAAGTCCAGTATATTTGGGAGATTATTTTATCTAATGCACAATGGTTTTAGTACAGGCAAAACCTATAACCAACAGGCAAAACCTTGCATGTACGTAATAAACAACAGGCATAGATAAAACTATCAACCAAAACCTAACGTGTATAATATTTAATTTAATTTAAAGTTTTATCCAAAATGCACCATATCCATATAACTTCACCTTCGTACATCACAGCATTACAACACCACCTCACCGGTCATTGCCTGCAAAGTACTGGAAACTTCACAAAGCCCGATCATAAACAAAAAACGAAGAAACCGCTAATTCCCTTGTGCTGTAATCCCTTTGAACGCGGTTTGTCTTTGCACGATGTTTTAGATACGAAACAAAAATATAAGGAAGTTATTAAACCTGCTAATATGTGGTCTCTCGCTAGCTTACTGCTAATTACTAGTTATTTTTAATGTATTCGTAATATTACCATTAGTGTCACCAGAAAAATAATATTTTTTAACATTTTTTGGTCATTTTATAAATAACTAACTGAGCTCCGCGGTTTTACACATGTATATATCCCGTTCCTGTGGAATTTTCGGGATAAATCGGGATATCCTATGTCATTCCTGGAGTTTCGAATAATCTCTGGCCAAAATTTTATCCAAATCGGTCATGTAGTTTCAAAGCCTATTCAATACAAACAGATAAATCTTTATAATATTAGTATAAATATGATATTTTGATAAAGGTTTATGTTATCAGAAAAAGAAACCTTTTTTGTGCTTACAATAAATTGAAAATTCTCAAGAATATAATTTACGATCCTATTACTTCCCATGTTTTTTACGCATTTATTACACATTTATTTATAGTAAAGCATTGATACACTTGACATTACAACGTATACGTTTTTTTAATTTATGTAATAAATGAACTATGTTATAAAGAAATTTCATATAAAAGTAAATTATATAATTATATTATAGTATGATAACTTAGCTTTTCTGTGACGTAGAAGGAAATGCAGGGCTACGACACAAGCTTGCTTAGTGTAGGTCTGCAGAGTTTAACATTTAGTGTCCTAAGGTACAAATACGAAACTTATTATATAGCGATTATAATGTACAGAAAATTTGTGAGAATGAAGATTTTTATTTTTTTTTATTTTTTTATTTTAATTGAATACAACCCGTTTCACTTCGTCATGACGTCATATTTAATTTGAAATTAATTGATAGTTTTTACAACAAATCTAAACAAAACTCGATTACAAGTAAACGGTGATGTTTGTAAATAATGAAATAGGGAAAAATACAAGCCATTATTATTTACGAGTCGTGCTCTGATGCCCACTCCATTGAACACGACCTGCGATTTTCCTTTGTATACAGGGTGTTCATTTTAGTTTTTTGTGGACGATTAAATGATGTCGTTCTTTCTTTCTAAAGTTTTTTTTTTATATTGAAATCAAGCTTATTTTCGTGCTATCTATTCTGGAATTAATCCTAATGATTAATTAAAATTGCATTAGATTTATTG
The DNA here is from genome assembly GCA_001586405.1 of Phoebis sennae. Taxonomy (NCBI): domain Eukaryota; kingdom Metazoa; phylum Arthropoda; class Insecta; order Lepidoptera; family Pieridae; genus Phoebis; species Phoebis sennae. Next base: position 121,975 of record LQNK01000218.1, on the reverse strand, counting down.
ATTTATAATAGATTTTTTTTTTTATATAGAGTGATTAAATTTCATGATGTATTTTATCTTATCATAAAAGGCAGCAAATTCTATTGCCTTACATATTTTAAAATACTATTCTAAAAAATACCAGCAACAAAATTCACGTTTCCCTATCCCTAGCACTTTAAAACACCCTGTAGACCAGACAAATTGAAAGCAATGAAGTCGAAAGCGTAAGTTCTCAATCATTCAACTTAACGACAATTGAGGAGAGGGGCTTACACCGATCCATGTTACTTGTATATTTTGGATATCGTTCTTAGTACAAAACAAGTCTAGCTTATTTATTTATAGCGAATTAACTTTAGATTATTGTCTCTGGATACAATGGTATAATTGTATTACAAGTCATAATTAAATAAACGCTACAAAAAATATTTAAAAAATAAACAAAAGAGAGTTTAAAACAAAACACAATCACAATCTTTTAAGTAGAAGGTTTGACTTTTGATAAAAAACATTTTATTTTTAACGTGCATTGGAAAAGGAAAAATTAAAAATCAATATAACTTTATTAGGATCTTATTAATATTCAAATAATATAATTAATAAGGTTCTTCAAATCTAAATAATTCATACTTGTAACAGAATCAAAGAATTCATTGTCATGTCACATACTTATAATAAAAAACATAAATTTGGATGGCGTATATCAAAAGTTAACATAAAACTACCGCATCCAAGCCCCTCGGTGTTCACAGCTCCACTTCTGCGTATTTCACGTAGCAATAACAACTTAATAGTGTAAAAGCGAGCGAATTGTCGACTAAGCCCACTAATGGCGAGTCTTAAACAATTTACTTCGCTTTTATGTCAACATTTCCTGGCCGATTGTTTGTGTGCAAATCGAACACCCTGTATTATAAGTTTTGAAAGTAAACATATGATAGTGTTTTTCAACAAATAGGTTAAAAATATCATTAATTTTCTTATTAAATACTTTTTAAGGATTTTACACGCGGTTTATTATACATAAATTGTACATTATTATTTAACCCGACGTTTCGAGCACTACAAAAAATCCTTTAAAAAGTATTTTATTTAATATGGAAAGTACTCGCGTTAAAACAAACACAAACTTATATTATTAATTTTTTGTCAAAATTGTATTATAATTAATGTAATGTTATAGTTACAGGAAAATTAAATGATTAATTAAATTCTTATTTTAGCGTTCAATGAAAATATTTTTGCATTTAAGTTAAACATTTCTTTCTTTCCTTTGAAGTACTATTTTTAGGATTTACACGAACTGAATATGATAGTAATAGTATTTCAAATACAAAAAACTCTCCGACGTACTTGCGAGTATTTAATATTAAAGTTACTATATGCAATAAACACATAGTATTTCTACACTAATATTATAAAGAGGATAACTTTGTTTGTTTGTTTGGTTGTAATGAATAAGCTCAAAAACCACCAGGCTGATTTTAAAAATTCTTTCAGCATTTTAATTTATAGGTTATATGTATAACATTATTTAGGCTATATTTTATAGGCTACATATATAACATTATACAACGGAAGCGAAGCCGCGCGAATCAGCTAGTATAAAGCGTTACTTTTTTAACGAATGTTATTCACGAAATAACAATTTAATCTCTACCAATATCGAATTATTCATGGTCTCATATTGTGTTGATATTTCTGAACCTTTGGTATTATGTGAACAGTAAAGGTCTTTGTGTCGGTTAGTTCATGTCAATTCAATATGAATTTGTAAAGGTGGAATAGATGGATTTACGTTATGGTGGTCATAGTCAATACTGTTAAAATTACAACACACTTTTTTTGCATTTACATCGTTTTATCATCTGAGTAATGTATTTAATATGATGTAATATTTTATATCTAAACAATTTAACTTTATTTTCTATGCCCATATATAACTTTATATTCCCCCATGCCCATATATAACTTTATATTCTATTTATTAGATATTGCTTCTTTTAATGTATCCTAATATTATGAACATTTCCCTTTTTAATTACTAAATAAGCAAGACAATTTTCAAAGTTATGTGCCTGTAATAAGCCAGATAAAACTTAATACATTCTTACCTTAATATAATAGCGTATTGTTAAAATATAATAAAATTTTGTGCCAACTATGCTATCATAAACGCTAATACCCAACTGCAAGTTTTGGAAGTTAACTGAAATCGTATCGACAAACGGCTTGTATATCGCTTTGACGTTGCTTTGCTCGCCGGTTTCCAATTAATCCTAATTAATATTTCCAACATGAAGCAGTCACACAACATGCTCTCTAAAGTCGAGCAAAATATGTTTCAGTTGTATCGAACCGTTCTTATTGTGTTGTTTATCTGTGGTTATAACTTCAAAACCTTTTCCACCACTTTTCTTACTAAAACCCTCGCGCAATTGTACAGCCTCAGTCTTATTATACTCATATCCTATTGTACATTTACTTGCTGTTTTCTAAACAACTTTTCTCAAGTCTGGTCCCTCGTTGAATACGACTTGAGCGTGATCATCCTCATGATTTACAACAGTAAGGTTATCAAATTTATTTCCAACCTCAGCCACCTGGATATTTATTTGAGAGTCAACAAACGGCACTACACAGTTGTTAAGAAAAGGGCTTTTATTGTTATTATCAGTCTTTGGATTATCAGAACTGGTTATACCACTGTTTACTGCTTCTCCTATTACTGTTACAATCATTTTGCTCTATTCATTATCAATTCTCTGTCATCCTTTGCCCTTGATATGAACAGGGTATGGAGATTCATTATACTAGATACAGTCAGGTATAGGATTAAGTTGCTTCGCATAAGGCTAACAGAAGCGCCGGAATGTGATTATTATTTGTATGTAAAAGATATGAAGTCGAGGAAGGAAAATAAAATTCCCTTCTGTCTACGGCTGTACAGAGATATTGCAGATCTTTTGGATCTTATTTTGCCTGAGTTACATGCACAGGTTTGTTACTTTATGTCGAAATAATAATTTATCATTTTTCATTGAGATTTTTAATAATTTCCTTTTTTTGCAGATATTTCTCAGCATTATTTGTGGTGTTCCGAAGCTTATTTTTGATGTTTACAATTGTCTTTTAGTCATCGAGGGCTTAGTAAGTATGAACTATTTTATTTCAGCTAGCAATTAGATTTTGAAACTCTTACATAACATTTTTTTGCCATTTTCACCTTATCACTATGATATTTCACCCAATTATCCTTTCTACTTTAAGAAATTTTATTAAAATAAATCATCCTCAAGAGGGTTATCTTTGAATCATTAGATTACTAATACACAAAATATCAAACAATCTTAATAATAATATTTTGAGCTATACATCCTATTCCTACTAATTTTATAAATGTAAAAGTGTGGATATTTAAGAATAAGAATAAGAATAAGAATATAATATATAATTGTTGGATGTTTGCGTATCAATAATGATGGATGGATTTTGATGAAATTTCTTATACTATCTAACTATCGGCTATACGCTTGAAGCCGCAGGTAGAAACTAGTTGGAAATATTTATGAAAAATAATCTTTAGTAACATTTTCAGGCTCCATACACTTTACTTGTATTTTCTTTAATGCATATCGTGCACGTCTCCTTTCTCCTCTTCTCTCCTTCGTTTGTGATCGAGTTTTATGGAGTGGAAGTGGACAGGATCAAACTGTTCTTGATTCATCATATTCTTGATAATAAAGGTATTAAAGCATTAATTAAGTTAACTTTTATGAATATCTTACATTGTTTTTATTTAATTATTTTTTTCTGTACAAGTCGTTTGTTCAAGATATGTGACTGCATGATATTTTTATGTATTAAAAATTCAGTTTTCCCATCCTTACTAATATTACAAATGCGAAAGTAACTCTTTATATGTATGTCCGTCTCATTTTCACGCCAAACTACTAAACCGATTTTAATGAAATTTTCTACAGAGATTGTTTGAAACCCGAGAGAGAGAGAGATAAACCACTTGATTTGATCCACAACTGGGCTATAAAATATAGATGATCTGTAAATTATTATTTTTAAAATATGTTCCAAATTCCATCAAACCCATTGAACTGTTTTATAAAATCTGACCATTTTGATGCCATGCACACTTTTCAAATATACTATAAGAAGAATGACAAAAACCTTTTAATTGCAGATTCGAAATACAAGGAAGACGCTGAACAGTTCTTACAATATTTGGGTATAAGACGTTTTTCAAGTAAAATCTGGAGATCTATCCCAGTGAACATCGCTCTGCCATTAGAGATACTGAACATATGCTATTCGGCTATTATAGTCATTATTAATTTCACCCATTTGTATGGTTAAATTTGGTGAAACGCTAAAAACTGTTCTGTAAGTAAGTGTAATTACAATTAATCAATATCAATAATTGTGTTATTTGGAACCCATTCTTCAACTCATTTTTCATTAATTCCCCGTAAATATTGCCTGTTTTAAAAGTGGTTGAACACGCACTATATGAATTATTTTTAATTGCATATAGCGATTTTGTAACATCATCAGGAAATCGGTAACCTCCTAACTCTTCAATCTTTTCGTGCGTGTTGATGTAAAAGCTAAAAAACTAATACATGTGTGATTTTTACTAAATAAGATGATATTTAAAATACCATTATATGATAATGATACTAATTGTTTCACGCGGTTTACTCCCGTAGCATAAATAGCGTCACGTGACGTCACAATTCCTAAATCGCGATCTAGAAATATTTTCGTCGCTAAGCATAGATACAACTTCCAAACATCAATCCCCGGGCCTAACGGCCGGCCAGTCCTGTGATTCGGACTGGTCGAGGATCTTCCCTTTTCGTTGGAGGAATAATACCATCCTCCACAAGCGTAAGCCAATAATATAGCGGATAGCCTATTTCACTCAGTAATGATACAAAAACGCAAATATTTCCTCATTATAATAATTATAATATTAGTATAGATAATGAAACAAGCAATTTAAAAACAGAACGCTTTATAATAGCATCGTAAAGTGTTAAATATCGGCAGATATACGAGTTGTTTACCAGTCCAACGTAATTATTCCGCCCCTTTCAATACTTCGCCTTATCTAGTACTTGGATTCCCCTTAGCGTGCCAAGATTTTATCGTTTCATAAGTTACTTGCTCTAATGCACGAGATGATTTGCAAACTTATTATTATTGGGCACAGCTAGTAAGCTGTGCCTCCCATTTCACCTCCTGCACTCAGTCATTCGGGAGGCAGTATCTAATTCGAAAATCGGCGTAGTATAATTTATAATGCTGTAATATATTTGTAATAGTTTCGAAAATTAGCTCGTATAAACATACTTTTCCGTTTTATAATATTTAATATACATTACTTTATGCCTATACATTAAATAAATATTGTACAATAATAGATTAATAAAATAATAATATGTGCAGTAAATAGAATAGTAACATTACACTATTTAACACTACACTAATTTTATAAAGAGGAAAGATTTGAATAGGCTCCAAAACATAGGCTATATAACATTATGCTAAGGGAGCGAAGCCATGCGGTTATATTATACAGAGATCGAAGGGTCTCAGGTTCCAATACCATTACAGACAAAATGTTAATCGGATTTAACAAAAACAAACATAATATCCTAACCATCGGCTTTCTATCACAAGACGGGGGTATTTATTGTTAAATTGCATAAAAACGCGGTTAAAACGGCACCGGTTGTTAATCCGATGTGCAGCCAATCCGTCATTGGATACTTCAAACACGTCAATTATTTTACAAACGTAACCGCTGTAAATAAAACTTTTTAACAAATCTATAGACCTAGGGGAAAATAGATAAAGGCACCGACTTTGTATAGATTTCAACATAAATAAAAAAAGTTATTTTCTACTTTTAATGTGAGGAAGTCGTCTTCTTCTGGCAAAAAGTTATTATATACCTACATAAAGGAGGATTTTTTAAACCCTTTTCTTCTACTTTGAAAATCTTTTTCTACTTTGTTGTTTTTTTGCAGTAAATATTACTGGCAACTTTATTTTTCAGTGGTAATTCTAAAAATACTTAAAGTACATTTTCCTTGTTAAATATATTCTTACGGTAGGAACCTTAGTCCTTCAGTAATGTTTGAAATAAAATGTATAAACAAAGTCGTAACCCTATAATCGAAATATATTTTATATTCAAGCTTCATTCCTTAATGTACAAGGCACTGAACAAACAAATCTTCATACATTAACAAAAGCCATTCCAAACTCCGAAAGTATCGACTGTACATAATTAATCACAACTGTGAATAACAATAGATTCAGCTCAATGGAAGCTGTGATATTCACAAATGGAACTAATCACTTAATGCAGGTGGAAGTTTACGTCTGAAATATTGTGAAGTTTGGAAAGAGGTTGAATAGTGATATTCGAGTACTATCAGAACTCGAATGTGATGAAAGAATGCGAGGTTAGATTGATTTGATATACTTTATATTTTGTACTAGCTTTCCGCCCGCGGCTTCGCTCACGTGGACCCGGCAATTCCCGGCAATTATTCGAATTTTCCTCACCTTTTAAACCTTCCCTAGACCTCCACAAATAATTCAAGACCAAGATAAGATAAATCTGTTCAGCCGTTCTCGAGTTTTAGCGAGACTAACGAACAGCAATTCATTTTTATATATATAGATTATTGCTTATTGATGGAATTGTACATCATTTCAACATCATTCACGACCGGTTTCTAACATCATCTTCAAGTAGATACGATATCCTCAAATTCATAATAATATAGATGAATTAAAAAACTAAAAATGATTTGAGAACGGATGGGTTTTGTATTTATAACATGATTATGGATTGGTTTCTCGTAGGCGACGGTTTTGAAAGCAAGATCGAGGAATGTATCTTGTTAAGGCACATTACGTGGAACGATAAGACAAACACACACACACAAAAGTAGAAAAGTGAGTTACACAAAGATGAAATAAGTTTTAATACTTTGGGTGACACATACGAGTGAAATTGAAAGTATGGACTTGGTAGGCACAGTTCGTGAAATGAAGGTAAGATAAAACGTACTATAATCTACGAAACATATAATCTCCCATACGAAATCTCTTTTTAGAATAATAAATAGTAGGGGTAATTCCATATAAAATTGGTTCGATAAAATCACAAAGGTTTACATACCGTGTTTGATTTTGCTCGAACGTAGCAATATTTCTGAAAGCATACTTGAGATTGCAACATGCTAAAAGTACTTGAGAAACGATATTTTCGATTCATACTGTATCAATAAGAACAGTAGATGCCAAAATATTTGCATTGTTTTGAAGGACTCGACTCTCAGAATACATAAACATTTTAAATAGAATTTCAAACAGTAGTTAGTTTCAAGTAAAATTTATTTATGAGCGAAATATTGTATTAAGTGAATAATCTTTAAACACTCTCCATTCATTCACTCCGTACAAATATGAAATAACTCCGTAAATATTCACTTAAGGAATAGTTGAGAAATTGAAATATCGACTCGAAACATTAACCAGGTTGTAAATCCAGTCATATAGCCTTAGCGGGAAAAAAATTCCAATTAGGATGATCTCTAATAAGACATCGTATCTAAGAATAAATAGTTTCATAGCTTTAAAATACCATTCTATATTAATTAACAATAGATGACGTAAAAAACAACCATCGTTTTTCATACTAAAGCCGTTTTTGATGCATCTTTAACTAGTCACTATAGTAGCAACAATGCACGTATGTTCTCATAAACAAAATTGGCGACTACCTAGGCACGTTATTATGGTTAATGTTCCTTTAGATAGAGCAAACACATGTATTTATCCGTTTTTAAGCATGTCTAATAGTTGAGGAATTCTAATATCCACTCGGCACATTACCCGGGCTGTAAATCCAGGCAGTCATACAACCTTAACGGGCGAACCGTTCCCAATTAAGCAGATTGAACGTAGCCGGCGGCGCGATCATTAAACCACGGTTAAATAGTGGATCGGACAGTTTATTGCTTTGCCTTCGAGATGCCAGTTTAGTGTCACACGTTTATTGTCGGCGGTAATGCTGCGTGTTCACTTGGTGACAAATACTGCTTTTCATCGAAGTTGTAAGATAAACTAATGACGTCTTAGAATAGATAACTCTAGTACTGATGAATTTTAAAGTAATATCAAGCATGATAAGTTTATCTTGTGTGCTCCATGTATTACATCCTTAGTTATTTCCCTAAGCGTCTAAAAACACGCTTTGCGTAGTTTGGTCTACAATAATTTAATTAAATATATAACTACAATTTGAAGTATTTCACGACAATCTAAAAACGCAACTGAGCTTTAGCCTACGACATGATACGATACAAAGAATTTTATTTTTTAATTCCGCTTATAAACTGCCTACAATCGAGCGAAATGTAGTCGTTTTTGCTTAATTCCTACACAATCAGAATAAATATCCAATCTTTCACATTTATAATATTAGTAAGTGACTACATTATATTATGTCGAGCTACGTATACTCGTATAAGTACACATAGATTAACGCTTTATTACAAAATGTATCTTCTACGAATCGTGTCGCGTATTAGCTCCATAGTGTAAATCTAGCTTTATCAGTACGGTATTTACGTACGGTTATGTGCATGCAGATAAGGCTTAAGCTTTGTTCTGATAGGGTAGTTAAGTCGTGAAACCGATATGTGTCGAAAACGGTAGTATGTGTAAAAATATAACCTTTTTAGTTTTCTGTGTTCCTAGTACATGCTTCGGCTTGCGATTTTCTCTACGTGGACGAGGATAACAATATCTTGCTATTTTAAAACAAGTTACAACCTATCTTCTTGCGGAATTCCATCCAAATTCAAAAAGTGGTTTTTGTATCATTTATTCACAACCACCCAACAACATTACTAATTTCGCTTGAATTAAAATCGGAGTATAAAAAGGTATCATAATACCTAAGCTAGCTAATGTTTATCTGTATACGAAATTATATCCAAATCCATTCAGTATTAGTGGAGTGGTTGACACATTAACATCCAAACTTTTATTTTGATAATATAAAAAATTGAAAGAATATACTCCGTATTATACACACCAAAGAAAAAAATTAAAATAGGTACAATATGACTTAAAAGTACACTTGGCGACCTTATGGCTACAAAGCCATAATATTAGGAAAATTAATTAATAAATAAGTAAATCTGCACCCTATCCCAATGTTTTTAACATTTCATAATTCTTTAATCAAACCCTTTTTTATCGGTCCCAAAAATTAGGTACCGATAAAATTGCTTCAATATGCATACTAAATTGAGTACATATTTACTTGTACCCAATTTCTTTAATTTATCAAAAACCACACAGCTTTATATATATCATTGTAAATAACCTTTCCCCAATTTGCGACCAATAACGTAGTTTTCCTCAGATAATCACAATAAAAAAGCACTTCGCGTGTATCACGGCTGTAGGGATTCTTGTACAATTTACTGCCCCTGCTTTACGCTTTGATACTCATGGCTTTGGCCTTTTCTTTATATACAGGGTGTTAACACGTAGATTTGTTATCTGGTAAATATAGAAATAAAGAAAGTTTATTCCATACACAAGCTACCTGCTTCATTCAACATCAAACAAATTGATTTGTTTTTTTGGTCAGTCAACTTATTGCTTACATTTTTTTAATATTGTATTATTTTTTAAATAAAAAAATTAGTGGTAGTAATGCATATCTAGATTAATTTAGTTGTCAAAAAACAACTCTAATAATATTGAAATTGCGCATATTGTGGCCCTTAGTGTCCATACTATAGTAGCTTCCTATATTAAATTTCATAAATACATAGTCTGTTTTTTTCACCAAAATATGAAATTTTCTATAAAAAAATAAACATTTGTCAAAAGGAACACCCCGTATCTCAACCGCCTAGTTGCTCGGCGACGGTTTCTTTTGTCCATTATTCGTAATCCGATATTATTGGGGCACAAATTGAATTGTCATACATACGTCCTGCGTTTTAATGGTGTCCGCGCACGATACT
>LQNK01000218.1:69273-109985 GCA_001586405.1 Phoebis sennae | reverse complement strand
AGTTTTCCTCAGATAATCACAATAAAAAAGCACTTCGCGTGTATCACGGCTGTAGGGATTCTTGTACAATTTACTGCCCCTGCTTTACGCTTTGATACTCATGGCTTTGGCCTTTTCTTTGTATATACAGGGTGTTTACGTAGATATGTTGTATGATGTATGATGTATATTTTTATCTCGTAAATCTATATTTATTAATTTTAAAAATATACAAATCTACGTGTTAGTCCTGTCTATATAAATATTTATTATTTTTTATTTGTGTAGTGATTTTCATGTAATAGTAAAAGTAAATTAATGTACCAAAACGTAAATTAATTTATTTTTTGGGTCAGTCAACTTAGGACATTTTTTAAATATTGTATTATTTTTTAAATAAAAATATGGATGTAATATTGTTGATTAATGTAGTTGTCAAATAACAACAATAAAATTGCATATATTATCAACTTAGAATCCATACGATAGTAACTTCCTATATTGAATTTCATAAATACATCTGTTTTTTTTCACGACTAAATACATCACCAAGATATGAAATTTTCTATACTTAAAATTTTTTAGATTTTATTAATAAAAAATAAATATTGTCAAAAGAAACACCCCGTATCTCAACCGCCTAGTTGCTCGGCGACGGTTTCTTTTGTCCATTATTCGTAATCCGATATTATTGGGGCACAAATTGAATTGTCATACATACGTCCCGCGTTTTAATGGTGTCCGCGCACGATACTATGTTTGTAGAGAATATTATTATGGGATTTATAAATGTGAGATAGAATATATAGTGAATTTATTACGGATGAAACATATAACGCTTATACATATGAATAGTTTTTTTTACAGTATGCAGTTGACGCTGGCGGGCTATTGTGTGTCTTCGTTGACAACTGAAAGTGTAGATTCGGTCACTTTTCAAAATGACCAACTTTTTTTTAACAAATATATATTATTTGGTTAAAAAAAGAAATGTTCGAATACAAGGATCATAGGCAACGTTAAACACCCATGTCAATATGCAAAACCAAATCTGTTAAAATTTCGTTGACATCAAATGTGAAAATGTGGCCTCACAGTACAAAACACAGTGCAATACTGCTTTGCGCCGATAATGCCGAATGTGAATGAATCTCATGTGCAAATTTTATGTTTTTTATTAATGGCAGTCCTGTCACTGACGGATGTGAATGAATCAATGAACCTAAAAAAACTGAATCGATCCAATTTCTTACGTGTTTCATCTTAATTGTGAACCACATTCATAAATTTCATTTATATCAATAATAAACTATGTTATCCCCCAAACACGAAACTCATTAGCACTAACATTAGTAATGTGCCGTAAACTTTACGCGCTAATCCGAATTGCATAAAGCGCGTAAGTCGAATTTGACGCGCTTATCTCACGGTGCGTGACGTCATTAAAAGTAAAGACCTCGTAAGAATATGGTGATAAGAACGCGTACGTAAATGATTTTAATTATTTTACGTGTGTTACGCGGTAACGGATAAGATACATTTAAGAAAGTAATTCTTAAATTATTGTTGATATAGTTGATACAGTTATCCCATTTCATAGTAATCATTCAAATTGTATGTGATAGATGATCTTATAAGTATTTATTTTAATTTAATTTATATATTTTAATTGGTTTGCTTGTTTTGTGCACTAATGTTTAAAACAACAGGATGTATTTGAAAACTACTTTTAACTGTGATTGACATGATCGTGATAACCGTTATCTTGCATTACACCACCTTTAGGAGCAACCACGGGGCAAAGATAATTCCTAAATAATATTACGAGCGTTTGCATTGAATAGAGATAATAAAACATCATACCTCAACGTTACAAACATCAAATTAATACTAGAAAGAACTATTTAAAAAGTAAAGCGTGTTAATTACCTAATTAACAAATACCTTCACATATTTTCGTAAATAACGTTCAAATAATTCCAAAAATCAGTAATCCAAGTGCACACAAACAGCTTACCTCATGAAAACAGCAAGAAACATAAACCATTATACTTTATATCAGCCATCACTCCGCGCTAACAAATGTCCTCTAATTACTCGTAAAGTATGATGAAAATTGAACCCCTTGAGCTGTAAACATTAACGTATCTTGTCGACATTTAATGCTCATAATATCTTGAGTTTTGTTATAAAGACGAAAATGTGTGAGTGATTAAAGCTTTCAAATGTTTGCTTTTAAACTGAAATATGTTTACAAAAAAATTAAATTTCGTGATAGACATGTATTAATATGTACCTATGTTGTATATATTTCATGCTTATAATATCTTGAGTTTTGTTATTAAGACCAAAATTCAAATGTTTGATTATAACGGGGCTTATATATTCACAAAGTAATAATAAATTCTCATACGTTAGTAAGGGATTGACATTAAATCTTGATTATAATCATGTGATAGAAAAGTATTATTATGTACGTATGTTGTATATATTTCTTACTTATAATATCTTGAGTTTAGTTATTAAGATCAAAATGTGTGAGTGATTAAAGCTTTCAAATGTTTGATTATAACTGGGCTTATATATTAACAAAAACTAATTCATTCTTATACGTTAGTTGGGGATTCATATTGAATTAAGATTATAATCATGTGAAAGACATGTATATTAATTATCGTATTATGTCTATATTTCATACTTATAATATCTTGGGTTTTGTTTTAGAGAAAATGTATGAGTGATTATAGTTTTCAAATTATATAAAATAAATACAAATATAGATGTATTTTGTCAACAAAAAAAAATATCACACCGTGAGATTATTCTAGACTATAATATAGGAGAGAGATTTCAGATGTCAATTTTTTCACTGTAATCCCAAATCGAGGAGAAATAATTAAATCATAAATCATAAATGATAAGGAGGAGGAGGATCATATAAGGAGAAATAATTCATATTTTACAAAACGCTTCGCGAAAGATTTTTAAGAAATAGTTTAGTATTTTCTATTATATTTTCCGTATCAGTATTCCCACGTTTCATGATTCATACACTACATGCAATCACACGTCACCATGATAAATCGTAGCCTTCGTAGCACTCCGTAGCCCGTAGCTCGTAGCACCGTAGCATCTATCGTCTGAATCGCGTGATTTAAGATTCCTCTTCTTATCTTAGATTCGAGAAAGATTTAGGTACGACTAGGTTACTTTTATTTGAGTGGATTTAGTAATTTATTTGAACTTTTGTCGGATCTTTTATTAAACTCTGCATCAGATTTGAAGGATTAAAATAATTAAAAATACTTGCATTATTGTATCCGAATGTTAAGCACACAACGCAACAAACCCTAAATGTTTGGGTTTGTTCCTAAAAAGAAACAATAAATAAACATAATACAGGATCATCCAACAAAAAAAAGAATTTTAAAATGTATATTATAGAAAACAAAAAGTCGCGTATCCTATTATGGTATGATGCTGATGTGTTTAACACCTATATTGTCGGTATACTATTGAATAAAAATATCATATACATATATTTCCTGAACCCTAGTATATATTCAATAAAAATTAAGTGACAAGGACAAAAGAGCGTTAAAATTTCCCCGCATTACACGACGTTAAAAGCTTTCCAAATTGAAAATATTTCAAAAAGAGAAAACACAACAATTAACGCATTACACACTTCCAAATTCAAAAATAAAATGACGTCACGGTCAAAGTGAAAATCTCTTTGACGGGGTCACGCGTCGACGCGTCACCGGCGACGGAATTCTGACGCCTATTAAATTTTAATAATTCCTTTGCCAAATGATAATTTGTAATGCTTTTGATCTCAAATTATTGAAATTCGCTGTTCTAATTGACGCTAGAAATATCAAAATGTTTTATAATTAAAAATTGTAAATTGTTTGATATTTAGTGTTACGTATTTATTGAAGCTTATAATATTTTGACCTCTATCCTGCATATATTTTGCTGACATAACTAGAGCATATCTTTTAGAAGGATCAGGATATTATGGTACTATAACATTGCATAATTAGCAAAACAAGATCACTATGAAATTGCATGAATTTTCCTACTCGTTGAACATCAGAGCACATTAATATTTTGAGATGATGTTAATAAAACAGATAATGCCAAATTAAAACAGATGTTTTCTAAAATATAGCACTCATATTACTTACATAAAGTCTATTCAACAAAAAAACAAATCGAATGTATACTAGCACATCAAATTACATAACAATAAATCATAAAAACATATCAATAACAAATACCAATTTATTCCCTGTCCACTCGCGTAACACATGTCAAATAACGAAGCCAATTCCTTCAAAACACGAGGGTTTGAATTACATCAAAGCATATCTGTACCAATATGTTTTAGATTTCAATAGATTGTCCTTCGAAAATTAAATTGCCTCTCCCTCTGGGCACGTTTTAAAGGTCTTCCTTCTGACCATTATTTTTTTCTTTAAAATATCGCGTTACGTGTGCACTGGGGTTTATTTGTCTTATTATTTTGATGGACAGGCGTATCGGGGAAACCTTAATACGTGATCGGAATTTTTTGTACGTTTATTTGAAATTTAAACCGCACTGAGCATTGTTTATTTTGCTGGACGTGTTTATTTTCTATGACTTATTTTTATTGATTTTTTTTCTAGTCGGACCTCCTTTTTATATCTCCTAGGCCATTAAGAAAAAAAATTAAAAAGCTAACAGCAATCGACGAATAAAATGGAACATTCTATTCTAATTTCAAAAAAAGCGCGCGCAAATTGCGCAATACGAAAATCGAAAAATATTCGATGACCCGTTCCATATCGCGTATAAACATTTCATTTGTTTGTCTCGCATTTGCAATCACAAACACTGGAGGTCCTAAACCCTTTACGCCAGAACCAATCCACTCGTAGAAATGAACAATACACGTATTTTGCAGCCCGACGCGACCTGACAAATTTAAACCAACAATACATAAATAAACACACATCCTTATCTTTAAGGAAATAGAGTTCAAATTTGAATAACTTTCAGATAAATAGGTGAACGTATTAGTTGGATTTAGAACAATTAACAGTGAATTCTACTTCTATTTGCAAATGGATTGGATTGCCTTGAATCTGAATGACGTGAAATTGTTCTTGTATGTCTGCGATGTATTAAATTACGGTCTTGAATTTGGTTAAAAGCATGTGACAGGTTTAAAGCTGATGTTGGTACAACAAAGGGACTTGAAAGTGTTAGAAATATTGGATAAGGTTTGTTTTAAGATAACCTTACCTTATCTTTATGTAAGCGATACAATTTTTAAAATATTTTACGATATACCTAAAGTAAAAGAGTTCAAGCGGATATCTAGAAACAATGATCAATTAGTTTTTGAAATGTTTTAATATGAATACTATTTCAAATTTGCCATTTAAGTAATGATTTTCTTTGCTTTTACTGTTTCTGTTTTAGCGTTTTCTTATTTAACATGAAGGCAAGGAAGGACAACGCAGCAAAATAGATTTTATAAAATCATAAACTCCATACAAACTGTATCCACAGCTATAAAATCTTATTCAATCTAACGAACAATGAAAATAAAGTGGCGGAGATAAGAATAGTGCTTATAATGAAACATAGAACCGGATATAACCGGTTCAAACTGCTTATAACCGGTTCAAACTGGTTATCGTCTTCATATTGAGCTAGATAAAAGAAGTTGGGGCGGAATTGGTCATTCCACGTATATTCGCTTCAGCGGTACTATTCTGTAAAAACTTACCATCTTAAACAAGTTCGAAATTAGAGGTGAATTTTAATGAAGTTGAATGGGAGTATTGTTAATATATAAGTATTGTCAACATCTTATTATATTGTTAATATAATAAGATTTTGTTAATCGAAACAGAATTTACCTATTTTTTTTTTCATCACAAATGGTTATTAGTACAATGTATGAGAAATAAAAGAATAGAATAGAAAAATCATTATTGGGACACACAACTCATTATAGATACAGTTATAAATATAGTTTACACAATGTACTTAAGAAAAAATATTAGTGCCCCAACCACTCAATGTATAAATAAGTAAGTATTGTTAAATGTGCTTATGGATTCTGAACTAACATTTGTAAAAACTGACAGAGAAAAACACTCACTTTCGTTTAAAAGCAAAATAATACATAAGAGTGAACCGAGGATAATTTACAGAATAACGCTGTATACTTGTTTTTATTCGTACTAGAGCTCGAAAGTTCTTATGTAAATGTGCAAAAATAATTCTATTAAAAATGCGATTAGGAATAACTGCGTGGAAGGAGTGCGGAAATTAAAAGTTTTTGTTTTCTGTGGCATGAGTGCACTTAATAGTTTTATTTTATAATATTTTGCGGTTATTAAACATAATGTTTATAATATACATTAGTTTCTTATTTAAATAATGTGTTTTGTAGATAAAATAAAGACCGTTTCATGTTTTTTAATATCAGTTAATAAGCTGGCTAAGGATCAGCCTGAAATTATCGTGAATTTCTTTGAATGTATGGCAGCATAAAGATCTGCATTCATTATACCCATTTATTTCCTAAATTTGTTTTACGGCCAAAGAAGTAGCCTCACTTCTTGGAAGCGAATAGAACATCTGTAGTTTGCGTCGTTGGCTCAGTAGTTAGCGCATAAGGTGGATAAGAATCGAGATTGCCAGAGTTTGATTCCCCTTGATAAATAATCTAGATTTTTGTATAGCAGAGCAAAAAGCGTGTGGGTCACTTGATGTTGAGTAATCACCACCGATGAACACCTAAACATCAGAAGTGTCACAGGTGCTGATATAGCAGTATACAGACTAATCACCTTCCTTATACCTATCTGCTGTATAATATCAAAATCATTACTTCCCTCGAATACAAGCAATCTCCTTTCAAAGAATAACTAATGACCCTCAAATAATAGGAACATCTTGTAATTATGCTAAGTGCATCGCAACAAAACCTAGTGATTAATAGCTGGCCGTCAGTCTAGACGATAGTAATCCTATGACTCAGCATGCTTCATGTTAAGTCATGGATAAACAGGTAGTATATTATTAAAAAGTCTAAATATCCCTTTACGAAAAAATCTAGTCCAATTACCCCGCTTTGATACTTTTCTGTTTTTATTTTTATAAGAATGGCAATAAAGTGTATTCTTTCTTCTTTTTTTTAAATTTTAAATCTGGCTACGGCTACTCGAACTAATAAACTATTGGTCCGCTCCGAACTAGACCTCGTGTTATAATGTATAAATCAAGACCTTTCATTTGATACCACACACGGATATATTTGTATTAATCTCACTTATTTGACCTCCATCCTATACCATATCAAAGAATGAGAATACATACAAAAGTAGGTACAAATACAAAATCTTTATAAACCCAATTTAATTAAAACTAAATTAATACAAACATGTTATCAAGCCATTACACAATTCAACAAAGTCTGCGAAAATTACAAAATGCATTGCGACGTAATGAAATTCGGAATCAAGGCGATGGGAAACAATTGCAATGCCAACGATTCCATCCACTCCAAATAAAGAAAGGAGCAAAAAACTTCCCGGAATACAGATGAATAGGGAGACATATGGCGGAAAATTGTGCCGAGCAAATGAAATCCATACTAATATTATAATAGCTGTTGCTGTTCAAACCTAAATCTCTGATACATAATTTTATTTTAAAACAGAGATTGTTTGAAACCCGACGGGTAGCTTTTATCCCAGGAATCCCACGAACGGGAGATATACACGAGTCAAGCCACAGGGCACAGCTATACCTTTTAACGGATATTAAACGCGGTTTAGTAACCATTATTATTTTATCCGACGTTTTGAACTCTTGATAGCGGGCGTGGTAGAGGTTGACAGAGATGATAGTTGTCTTCATTCGTAAGAAATAAATTAAATGTGCATTTAAAATTAAAGTCAATGGATACATCTTTAAAACGCAGGAGAAACACGCAAATTATTACACAAAAAAACAGTAAGTATATATATATAGTCCACGGAAAATAAAATAATATATTGAGGTAAATTAGCTCTTAAAATTTTTAAGAAAAAAATGTTTATAGGAAATAAATTATTATATAAAAATGCATATTAAGCATCAGAAAAACTTAGAGTACGTGTAGAAGTAATACCCCGATACCATAATTGACAGATTATAAAACTTTTACAGGAATAAAGCTCGTCACAACACATTCCTGTATATTATTCCAACCAAAAGCAAATATAAAGTCAATCGAAGTCATCGTTTACATACTGTTTACAGATAGAATAAAACGCTCGATACAATACACTCCATGCAATTGCAGAATATGTAAATTGTATTTAAATTATTTTACTTTAAAATATGAATGTGCTTGTAGGATATGGTTTGTTATCTTTATCAAATAAAATACTTTTTAAAGGATTTTAAACGCGGTTTATTATACAATATTTTACATTATTATTTAACCGGACGTTTACAGCGCGCGTGGTCACGGGAGGACGTCAGGTTAGATAATAATGTAAAATAATGTATAATAATCCGCGTTTAAAATCCTTTAAAAAGTATTCTATTTGATACGGAAAGTACTAGCGTTAAAACAAATACAAGATTATGTTTTGTTATTATTAGAAAAAAAGAATATATTTTGTTTCGTAGATTAAAGTTTAGATATGACGTATGAATTTTATGATTTTTCTTTATACTGCACGATAAACAAAGATATAACCCTGCTCATAACTCAGCTTTGGGAAATTTTGTTACACATTACATTTGTCTACAGTCCCTCGCATATAAGTCACTTTTGATAAAATTTCAACTTCACTTTCACTTTTAACAAAAAAATGTTAAAGCGTTACATCCATCCGCGAGCTATTATACCACTGACACGTCAAACCCATATAACATATAACATTTTTTCGGGTGATAAAAAACTAGAGACATACTCATACTACTATGGCAGATTCGCATCAAACTAATGATCTTATAATACATAGATCAGATCATTACGTAATCAAGATATTTATTATGCATACACGGGCATTATACGCCAACAGATTCCCTTGATTTGCATTATCCCGCTTCAATTGATAAATCAATATCACATTTAAATTTGTAATACGATTAGCGAATTAATTTTGCATTTGATTTGATTAGAATACCTGATTACTGCCTGATTAGGTAGCGATATGTAATTAATAAGAAATGTCTTGCGACATCGGACAGATGTATTTCACATCAGTAGATGTATTATGTTTTACCCGTGTGGCGACGGGTTAGAAAACATGTGTCGCCACCCTATTCTTGGCTGTGGTATGTGGATATCGTACGAGATGTAGAAGACGTAGAAGAGATGACAGTGGGTAGTTCTGTTAGTACCAGTGTAAGTGCCACCCCCCAGCAGAAGATGGGCGTGAAGCATCATTGCACTGCGTTTCGTACGGTAAGTGGGTGCCAGACAACCTGTATTCTTATCCCATTCCTCCACCATTTTGTACTCCTCTTCCAATTTACCATCATTATTCTCCCTATCCCCTCCCCTTCTTTCAAGCCGGCAAGGCATCTGCGACGCTTTGCTGTTGCGGATGATCAAGTGAACCGCATGCTGCGCTTACAACAGTTTTTTGTTTCACGTCTTGGCCGCGAATCGAAACATTGTTACGACGCTCATGCCCCACATGAGCAACCTAAATTACTTACTCTATTAATATTTTTTGTTAGAAAGCAATAGAGACTAGAGAGTCTTACATTAGTTTCACGCTATCTATCACGCGTATCTATATTTAAAGTTTCAAATCAATGAAATTTAGTATAACATTTTTCTAAACCAATGTGTAACTAGAAAAATAATAGCATGCTTAAATATACATAGTACAAAGTTCTTCACCTTCCTATGGCATAAAAAACAAGTTACGTAACCCGTAAACAATAAGAAAATATATTAAAACACATCGACATAAATACCATACATCAACCCCACTCAGTCATCCGTCAAAAAACCGCTCACCGTATTTCATTGTCTGGCAACACCGGGGAAAATTCCTATTTTTCTGTATTTTATTTTCTGGTAACATTGGGAATGTTTTAAACATGGGGCATCGAATAAGCATTCTGTTATGATAAATTGATCGTGGATTAGGAAGAAAATTATACGGGCAAAAATCAATCTTGATTTTGAAATATTTTCTTCAGTTTTGCAGAAAACAACCATTTGATGTTAATAATAACTTACTTATCTTACTTAAAAGCTTCATTGAAATCTAAGATATATACTATTGACCAACAAACCCGAATTTAATAGCGAACGAAGTCGCGGTCTTAACTGACAAATCTACTTTTAATTCTACTTCTTAAGATAGCATATACCTAAATATTACGTTCACAATTATAAAACTTTTTAAATCAATTCAAAAAGCATAAAGTCAAAACATTTTGTACAATTATCAATCCATATAAGGGATTTAACATAAATATTAAAATTATCTTTTATATCTAATAAGAGGCTTATCCAAACGTCCCATTGGAATGAAATACATCATACATGAAAAGGTATTTATAAGCGATAGCAAATCCCTTGATAATATAAAACCTTTATCTTAAACACGCGAATTTAACCTCTATTGCCTGCACGTGAAGGGTTATATTTGCGGGTAGGGATAACTTGATATTATTTAGACGTGGTTATTTGTCAACATGCCGAAGTAGCCCTTTGATTTCTATGCGAATCCCTTTTTATAAAGTAGAGAACAAATACACAAAAGGGTAGGATTTTCAATACCTTAATACACTGTTACGCAAAACATTTCGATTGGGAAGTGAATTCATAATATTTTCTGTTTTGAATTTTTGTTGAACAATTTTTTTGAAATTTATACTATTTATTAGAAAGAGGGAAAGTGTAACGGGTAAAGATCCAAACTAATGGAATTTTATTATTCTTTGCAGGTTTTACGTCACAATACATGAATACTTAGGAAAGTCAGATTCATTATTCAGATAGCAAAGATCCATATTAAATTTAGCAATTTTACTTTTATACTACAATTATTCAACCGAAATTAAAGTCAACAAATTCTCTATCCAAACAAACAAGATAGTTTCAATTTAGAATTCGTTGAATTAAACAATTTCCTTCAGAATGGGACTAAATGAAACAGTTCTTGCGATGTATAAATTTTGCTCACGTACTGAGAAGAGGTACCAAGGGATGCAAAGATATGATGACAACTATTTTTACGATGCTTGTTAGTTGTTGTGTATTTTTATTTTAAACTGGTTAAAGTATGTTAGTTATTTTTACTAAGACACACTTCTTATAAACCATGATCATGGTATAACAGATACGAATCGTTTTTACTAACGCGCGGCTTTAATCAAACAATCGGAAACAAGTTTTGTTTATGTTAACGCCACGTTTATTATAGATACGCTTTAGACTGACGCCTAGTAAGATATTGTACTGTCCGTAAGTAAAACGTCTCGTTTAATTTTTATAGAAACTGGGCATAGGTAGGTTACTGACCGCTTAACGTAAGTCTATGTATAATAAGATGAACAAATATAGTGTCAGTTCGTATACGCCTTTCTTTTGGAGTCTACCTATCATTGACCTGCCTAATATCAATTTATCATAGAGTGTACCAAATACCATCACCATTTTTTTTTATAAAAAGGTGTGCATGCTGTCTACTATAGTACTACTACTATATTTAAATATATTATGTAACGAACTGTTTGCATTATTTACTATGATACAATCTTGATATAACATATTTGACTTGATTGTCATAATAACAAGTGGATCTTTGTAACAACGTATAGAGGTCAATTGACAGAAAATAATAGCAAACCAGTAATTAAAATAGAAAGGACAGTCAGAAAAGGAAAATACACTCGATTTTCAATTAATTAACATGTTTTTAAACAGTACACTCGGCACGAAAATAAAGTCGGTCACGTGCAAGCCGTTGTAAAACCATTTGAAAATAGAACGAAGCGAGAACAAAGGAGTGGTCTCTGTCAACGGCATTTCCGTTTGAAAATCGAATGCAGCGGTCCACGACTATTCTACGAGTCTGTATTACGTTTAAATGTACACAATACATATTGAAGCATTGATTAGATTTTTCTCTGTGATTTTACTTTTTGTTCTTGTTTTATGCATCTATTTGTAAGTGTATTTATTTATTTAAAGGTTATCGATTGTGTTTCGATAATCTTAACTGTTTAGATCTATGAACTTAAATTATAGCGTAGAAAAGGCAGGTTTTGGGTGTTTAGCTCAAAATTCGACCGAAAGTTTGCCTGGAAGAGATATTAATGTCCTTTGATTTATATGTGTGGTGCAATTTAAAAAGATATTGTATTGTATTTAAAGACTAGCTTTCCGCCCGCGGCTTCGCTCGCTTGGACTATAAAGTTCTATATTCTGTAGAGACGTGTAAATTTTATCAAATTCTGATACGATACATTCATCACACAAACAGAAAAAAAAATGTAACCATGCTGTTTATAAAATATACATATTGCATACTAATTACTCTTTTTGAAAAATATACAATGTGCACAAATGTGCTTATTGTATATCACAAATATACCATTGTAAAATCGTTAAAAATCTCATAATCATTTGTCGATGGTAGAACATGAATGTCATAAAGCAATAAATAACAATTGTCCACAGATATACAGCGCGTTGAGGCCGTAAAGCACGCAGATGATTAACAGATCGGCTGCTAATAGACCGATGCTCTAGGGCTGCCACAAGACAGTTTTAAAATATATACTTATGTATATAAACAACAATTGTCCACAGGTATAGAGTGCATTGAGGTTGTAAAGCACGCAGATGTTTAACAGATCGGCTGCTAGTGGACCGAGGCAGTATGGCTGTCTCTGGACAGATTTTTTAAAGTTTCAGCAGACAAGCGGAGCATGCGGTTTAACTGATGTTAAGTGAGTGACCGCAGCCTATGAATGTCTACGACATCAAAGTGTCGTAGATGCATTGCCATTGTAATGGGATGGGAATACAGGCCTCCGGCTTCCTCTTCATAAGATACACAGTGCAATACTGCCTCACACCGATTTTCTGGGGGAGGTGATGTGACCGACTCTAGCTTAGCATGAAAAAATGTTTGGGAAAATATTATTATTATCCTGTATTCCAATCATCATTCCATTCCTCTCCCGTCCTGTTCTGCTCCTCTTCGAACTTCCTGTCATTCATCCTCTCCTTATCCTTATCCCCTACGAGCCGGCAGGGCATCCTTGACATTCATGTTATAGATGTTCATGGGCTGCGGTCAGTCACTTAAGATCAGGTGAACCGCATGCCCCGATTGCCTGCTATAACATAAAAAAAATTGATACGGCTCTTCCAGTGAATCATAAAAGAAACGAAGACAAAAAAAGAGAAAGAAAACTCGTTTTAATGCATTCTACTACTATGATAAAAGTGAAAGATGAAAGTTTGTGTCTCAAATATGAATAAACCAATATTAATAAAGTAACAATATATTTCAGAGAGTGGCAGCCTACTAATATTATAAAAATTAAGTTTGAATGTTTGTGTCTCAAATATGAATAAACCAATATTAATAAAGTCACAATATATTTCAGAGAGTAGCAGCCTACTAATATTATAAAAATTAAGTTTGAATGTTTGTGTCTCAAATATGAATATACCAATATTAATAAAGCAAAAATATTTTTCAGAGAGCGGCAGCCCCGATTGGGAACTGGTATCGCTTTACGGCCATAAAGGCGTTTAATCACGCGACCGATTTCGGTGTGCTGATTAAGAACCGGATTACTTTCTGCTAATATGATTGATGGTTACCATTGTATTGGTTTGTAACCTAACCCTTTGGTTGTTTATGTTTACGAGACACCCTGTATAATGTCAATAACCTAAGTTTCAATGTTAATTTGAATCATTAACATTATACACATGTTATGAATAAAGAATATGATACTGATAAGTGATATATATAACGATGAATAACAAATTTTGTATTGCGTATTGACATGAGTGCACATAATTTAAGGTGATTAACAGTGCTTTTGATATTTGCTAGTGCTATTTTTACGAAAACGGTAGTTTGTCAAACTACATTGATTGTTGAACACTTTGCAAAGTGACCTGCACTTTTAGTTATCAACGAAGATACTCAACAGCCCTGCTGGACCTGTTTAATTTGTGCCTTTATGATTCTTTGATTAAATTCAAACGCTATTGTTTCGCATATTAGTATTGAGGACAACACGTGTCCCAATCGTATTGCTTATTTCATATACAATTCGAGCTTCAACAAAAAACACTTCATTCTATTGATTAAATACGATATCAAAACCTTTGATCCTTTGAACGAGACTTCATTAGTTACAAAAATTGCAATTTTTATCAACATTAACACTTTCGCTTCAAAGAAATCTGCCATTAATTACCGTCCGCGACAAAGGGTTAAAACCCTTTACGGGGCAAAAATACCCCGAAGCCATTTTCATGCACTCGCGAACTCTTTTAAACTTATTGTTTTCTTTTGTGGGTCGGACGTTGAATTATGACGATTATTAGTATTTGATGTTTGGAAGACGCCTGCGCTTAAATACTTTGGAGTTTTTAAATCAAAGGGTTATTGAATTCTTTGTGAAAGGGAATTTTATGTAAAAGTGCGGTACATTTCGTTTAATGTCATTTTTCGAAACAAGATCTTTATGTTTAGTCTGTTTTGTTGGGAGGTTTTTTTATGAGTTACTTGACTTAGTTCATCAATGCTTTATTCAGAAAGATATTTATTTATGTATTTATTAGCCATACTAACAGTGTACACATAATAACATAGTAATCATATTTTGTAATTATAATTTTAATTTAGCTTTAACGAATTAGTTGCGTTGATGATTTAATAAATAAAATAAAATCTTTGTTCATTAAATCACTGAAACATAATTTATGAGTAGAACATCATTATTTTTTATTATTTAATATCAACATGGACAAAATACATATAAAGCGATTACAAAAAGCATAACAAAAATCAAAATGATTTGAAAGTGATACACAAGCAATCCACGCCAATATAACATTTGAAAGAAATATATATTAAAAGGAACCCTACATTCTTATTGATAATTGCACAATACACCCTGTAGATGTACAAGTCATACGATATCTGAGTAAGGTGATCGTCAATCATGCCTTCAATATCGGTTAATTGACAGTTCAAGTGGCGAATGCAGAGACATGCCGACTCACCTAAGATATACTGCCGATATACATGGTGTTTCGTTTGAAATACTATATAAAAATATAATTTATTTTCTGTATCAATGTAGTGTACAATTTCTAGTTTGAAATAAAATATGTTCTTATTATTTAAACATTCAACTTTTAAAAGATTAGATTATAATTTGAGAAGTGTTATAAATAATTGTAGTAGGCTAATACTGTTATAAATATGAGAAAATTAGAATCGAAGGATTTATCACAAATAAAAAGTTTTATTTCGTTTTATAGCAAAAAAAAATTAAGACTATATAAAAAAATTGCTGATCCGCGCGGCTTCGCTCCCGTAGCATAATGTTATATATATAGCCCATAAAGTATATGTTATTCATGGATAATGTAGCTTTCGAATGATGAACGAATTTTAAAATAGTTTTTAAACTTATTTATTGTAACCAAAAACCCCAAAAAAATGTCTCTTTTGTAATATTAGTGTAAATGGATGTATTATTTAGTACACCCTGTATATCCGGATAGTTAGGAGCCGTCACCGGCAGCAGCTCGTTAATCACAGCTAGACTTGCGATATAACCTAACCTGAGACCTAGCCGCCATAGCGCCGTGATTATGATTGATACTTACATTAGAAGTTTGCTTTATTGCGTCGTTTTAACTTGTAATCTCCCATGGCACAGGTCCAAGGACTGGGCTATGATCTGAACAGTAATTTCTTGATATACAGGATGTTTTGTTATGACAACATTTTTGGGCTATGATTATTAAGATTTGTTATTCATATAATTAAATTGACCGGATCGCGAAGGCCGAAAAGAACGAAATTTACTTAGAAAAAAATTTATTTTGCAGAAGGAAATATAACAATTTTATAATCTAAACTTAATTAGCTGACTCCTGGTTGAAGTCAGAATCGAAAGTGAATGAATGTGAGTGAATGACTTATTCGCTTATTTATTTATTTGAGTTGTATTTATTCCTCTAGGATACAAATCACATAGGCAATAGACAATCTACACAGAAGTACAGCGATGCCACCCAAGACGATTCCGAGCATCGTTGTCGCAACACAGCATAACCTGTGGAACATACGAGGAACCGATGTCGCAACATCCCCCCCAGGTGAACATGAACAGGTGGTTCAAGCGTCCCAGAGTCCCCTCACTCTTGGCTCTAACATCGACTGGAATTCACCTAATTAAGTTTAGCTTGTAGATTTTTAATGTATTTCCTTCTATTAAATAAATTAATTAAAGTAAATTTTGTTTTTCTGCGCCTTCGCGATCGGTCAATTTAATGAATATATAAATATTACATGCAAACAAATAAAAGCTCAGTTTTGTAAGTGCATTATTCATCAAATTAATTATCTGATAGAAAAATCTTAAGAAAAACACAATTACAAGGCTTATAGACAACCGCCATATATCCATCTCTCTTATAGCATTGTTAACAAAATTTTATGATTATTTGCCCAGCAGGACCCTGTTCAGGTAGTCCTATAATTGTCTCATAAACTCAGCGAAACTATCGAATACAAATACTTAAGAAACCGTTTGAATTCCCCGCTGAGCTCCATTGAGAACAAACGGTTTTACACACGAGAATTTGTTTACGAATCTACCTGAAAAGATATTGTTTTTTCATAGGTAACTATTGAACTCCGTTTTGTGTTTTCAAATTGTTCTAACTTTAGCACAGACTAAATAAAGTAACATAGATTTTTGTGTCTTATATAATATTATTTTATTAATAGGAAAAAAAGTTAATCCGTAGTAACGTATAATCTAAGTACTGCATCGATTTGAAAAAATCTCTTTATTATAATAAGCATATTCATAATCATAATTAATAGATTGCTAACATGACTGCAAAGCACGCCGTAAAGCAAGTGTCCACAGGTGTAGTGCGCTTCGGGTTCACAATATGACAATCTGCTACGCGTAGACCCTCAATACTACGGGTGCTACGTACATAGAAATTTCCAACTAATCCGCCGGTGGAAAAGCAAAAGCGAATCTATTTTTATATCAAAGGCAGTCACCAGCGAGCGTTGCACGATTGGGCCACTGAAATTACCACTCAGCAGAAGATCGGCGTGAAGCAGCATTGCACTGTGTTTCGAGCGGTGAGCAGGGGGCCGCAGGCCCGCATTCCCATCCCATTTATTTCCTATTCTGTTCTCGTCTCCTAATTTCATATCATTAATTCCTCCTTTGGCCTAAGCCGGCAAGGTATCTGCGATACTTATATAATAATGTTAATGGGCTGCAGTCAGTCATTTAACATCAGGTGACCACATAATCCGCTTGCCTGTAATAACATAAGGCTTCCTCCTTCACGCCGATTTCTTCGAGTGCGAGCTTGGTCAATGAACTCCCACTCTTAAATATTATATTTTCCAATATAACAGCTGACCGATTTCGACCATGGTGGCCAATCTCAACAGCGACTAGCCACCTACCCAGGAGGCATTATAGTGCACGACTGTACGCGCGAACACAGGTACTCTCTATTCCTTTACTCTCATAACCCGATGGGACGGCAGATCGCCACGACCGGAGAGAAATTAAGCGCAGGACCGACGGCTTTACGTGCTCACCGAGGCACGGGGGTGTTCCAACACCGCCAACTTCCAGACTCAGGGCTGTTACTAAGATTGAAGAAAAAATGTTATTGAGATTTTTCTGACAAAGAATATAATACCATTAGAAATAGCATACCCCGATAAGTTTCACACATCATTTGTTTCCGCGCCTTGTTCCCGCGCAATTTGTCAAAACCTCGGATGTCACTAGTGAACGTGATTTATTGTTAGCAATCCTTATAATGGATAAATATTGTATTATTTTTTTGATAGGGTGTGCAATGTTTTCAGAGAATATAATGTATAAGAGATATATCTTATCATAAACTAATATAGGTACAAAACAACTTATGTCATATAATAAAAATATGGAAGTACACACATAGGTGTGTATTATATATTAATGGAATCACGTTGATTGTCCATAAAACAATAACATAAAAAATAATATTATTTCATATTATAGGTCTTATTACAAAACAGGGTCTAAGTAAGTCAGGTTTAAACCTGGACTAAATAATTATTTGTCAAACCGTTCCGTTTTGACAATATAACCAATTTAGATGATAAATTAAGGAATAATCTTATTTTTTTTGTACCGTTAAAATTTACATCTTATACCATTTTATCCTTTTCAACATTAATATAAGGAGAAAAGCCTTACTTAGACCCTGTTTTGTAATAAGACCGATTAAGTTTGAACCTTTATTACTGAAAGACTTTTCGGGAAAATCACTTAAATGTTTCTATGAGAAAAGAAGAATGACGTCACCCTATTTCCAATCGCTGTTTATGATTATCAAATTGAAGAGTGCCATTTGTCAATCCCTAATGATGTCATGTAAATTGTTGCGAAGCTATTCCTTGTGTATAATCTATATTCTGATTTGTTGAACAACTATTTGTCATGTTTATAAAAAATCATGTTGTCTATGTTCAGCTTTGTAACTTTTTTTCTTTTTACAACTTTAGGTACAGCCAACTTAAGTGATACCGTAATTTTTTAAATGTTCATCTTTTAAATTAATTTTTGACTCTGTTTATTATCTATCTTAACTCTTCACTATTTCCTAATTAAAGTACTTTTTCAAGAATTTTAAATCTTACTATTTGACATAAAATCAATTCATATTTAGTGGAAATTTGGATGTGGATATCTGCATCAAATTTCATCCAAACTGGTCCTGTAGTCTTTTTTCCTGTAGTTTCGGAGCCTATTTAATACAAACAAACAAATCTTTCCTCTTCATAATATTACTATAGATATGAATTGTTTTAAGTTATAATTCCTCTGAAGTTACCTTTGTAGCCCTGTTAATCACAAAAATACATTATTGTTATAATCCCCACTACAATAGCGTCATTATATCGATCCATTAATATAGACTATACGATTGTATACATTCCAGATCATTCCACGGTAAGTCATAATTCAATTCTATTGGCTAGCAAATTGATTGTCCGCATAGCTCAGGAGATAAGATCAAATATACCATACTAATTACCTGCTCATAATAATCCGGTGTAATTAAGCCGGAGTCGATTGACATGTGACATATTACCGCAAAATACATAGGTACGAAAGTCAAACTCCATACAAATGGCAATCGAGGAAACCAAAGATCTGAAATATTTTCGCTGAGGGAAACACACATTGACACGATTTATAGATGTGACGAAAAAATAGGTAAATAAATGTATCTAATCTTACCCCAAATGGTATAAATAGACGCCGGTGGTTGAAGAAAATAGACTTAATTGAATATTCTTTAATTTTTACATTAAATGCAGAAAAAATATATAAAATCAAACATCTTACAATAAGAGACGTAACATATCCATTTAAAATAAATACGAGTTTACCTATTTTTTATTTTGTAATATTGATTTACCAAGATTTTCTAATTGCATAAAATATATACGATACCAATTAGTAATTGAATGCTGAGTTCATGAAAAATATTGCTTCGGCTTTCAATCCATTTACTTATTATCCCAAATGTCTTGTTTAGTTTAGTTTCTTGAACATAAAGAGCTACAACTTGTATTCAATAGGCTACTTCATCCCACCGAATTAGAAACGGCTTATGGTCTTCGTAAGTTACTATGGTAATAGTACATTCCTGTAATACCTACATAATCCATATTTCATCATAAATAATAACGTCATCAAGACCTTTAAAAAATTTATTTGATAAAAATCCCTTAAAATACACAGCAAAAACATGCACATCCATTAAGAGCATTAAATTAGAGAAGTGTTAATGTAATCATTTAAATTACTAGTGTCCACTTAATCTACGAACCAATTATTTATCACCCCATCAGATTGACCAACAATAGCTCTGGTCTTTGTACCCTTTCGAAAGCTATCAACTTACATTAAATATGCAGATTGGATTGATAAAGCAGGACACGTAATGGACAGTGTATTGTTATTTTAATTGATTGCACTTGATTCTTAATTGGATTGTAAGATGTTTTTGTGTTCGTTGTTCATTTGTATGTACTTGGCACTGTTTACCTCGTATGTATAGTGTTGGTTCGACGTATTTCTTGCACTATATGGCAGGCTTACAATGCCACATTTTTCTCCTTCGAAAATGTTCTCCAGATATTTCTATTTTGAAGTATAGTTCATATTCGCACATTCAAAGTCTATTTATTTATCTAAAATTTACAGGTAATTAAATGTATGTGTTACTGTATGGGCCTATTGCCTGCGTATATTTCCCATGGAAATTCTGATATAAAAAGTGTTCTATGACCGTTTCTAGGGCTTGTTAAATATCATCAAAATCGGTCCAGTGGCATGAAGAAGAGATTGATAGACAGAATTACTTTGGCATTTATAATATTAAATAAGTAAGGAGTAAGGATGTATTATTTCATAAATTTTATTTATTCATTTTATAAATAAAATTTCATAAGTATTAAAACTGACACTTCCTTTTGAAGGTTCAGTGTAGTAAATTGTACAAGCAAAGCTGCAGGCGATAAACTAATTTATGAACAAATAAACACTGCGGTTGCTATGGCAACAACACACACACTTAGTCAATTACAGCCTTAGGGTCTTTAGTCTATTTTGAGGTTAAGTAATCGTTTTAGTTAATCTAAGCTAACATTAATTAATCGCAAAATTAGATGTCTTCTTGAATAATAAAACAGGTTGTACCGGTCCTTTCCTCATAATCGTCCATAAAATATATTTTCATCAATTTAATAAATTGATGCAATGTGTTAAATAATTATTTTTAGATTTAAGATATGTTTTAATAACAAAGTAGAACTAAAAATTACAATCAAGCTCTTAATCCTTTTAATTATATTTGTTCTTGTTTAAAAAAATTGTAGAAGAAAATGTTTGATTGTTTTTATGAAGTACAAGATTAATATGAAAAAATATTTCCGATAATACGTAGATTCATAATAATAGTCCTTCTAACCTTACGATATAACATGGGTGAAACCGCAGCGCACCGCCAGTGTTATCTTTTAGAATATTAAGCTTCATATTTCAATAGTCTTCTGAATTATAAACTGATAATCAAATCTTTGTACTAAGCTACACAGATACATCAAAGAGAACTAACCGTATCATACATCAAATTTAATAGCTCTTATTACGTGGTGATAAAGATCAAAATCCAATTTTTCATAGATCTTATAATACTCGTTGCCTAACTTCATACATATGGCTTATTCAATACAAATATGCCTTTTGAATGTGAAAGCGGTTTGTAAACATGATTTGTGTAAAGAGATTAATTAACTGATAATATTTCATGATATTTGCGTGGTTTACGTGGATTTGTGTCAATATGGTCATATTGTGGTGTCCTTTGATTTGCAATTATGAATTAAATGAGCAATTGTTAAATCATTTTCGTCAAAGGACAGATACATTATACGCAAAAGGTAATGTGGAACTGTTAAAACAAACTACGTATTTCATAACAGACTTTATTTTACTAATCCTGATTACCACAAAGAACGAATATATAAGGTACCTACGTATAATAAATTGTAAAAATAGTGTATCTCATTAACTATTGAGATAAAATAATATTTTATACAATTTACCCATCTCGAACAATTTTAACACAAATTAATTATTAATTAATAATTAACGTTAATGTCCCTTATTAGTAGTTAGCTGTAATCAAAGTCCTGTAAAGAGTAGGTGCGTTCAGTACCTGGGCGCATTGGTACCGATCGCGTCTGGTGTTCGAACGTCTTATTGACATCACGACCCAACTAACCTCAATTTTCTAATAGTCTACTAGCTGTGATTTGTTATTAACTGACTAGTTCTGTAATAGGCCAGTTGTGTAGAATCACAGTACAGCAATTTAACATATAAACTAATAGGTAGGTTATAACGTCATATTTCTTAACATTCAAATTGCCAAACTATTAAATTCTAAAGAGCAGAACTTAATAGCATAATACAATAACATCTTCGAAGTGAAGACAGGCGTGCAGTATGCAAAACAAACGTGTCGTAAGCAATATTACGTTCAACTTGGAGTGCAAGTCCAAAAACATTAGCGTAAGTTACCAAGGAACGAGACTTGTGCATTTCCTTACCATAGAGCTACGAAGCTATCATTTTGTAGATAAGATTAAAAATTGTTTAATTAAAGTTTTTTTCACACTATTTCCACATTTATTAAAAACTTTATTCAATTTACAACCAATTTCGAAATATCGTCATCAGGTATCCCAATCAAATCAAAATCAAAATCCCCAAATCCCAAAAAATCGAAGAATTATCGAATTCTATGATTTGTTGTCTGCCTGATGCTTTAGAGCACGTAAAGCCGTCGGTCCTGCGCCTGATCTCTCTCCGGTCGTATCGGTCTGCCGTCCCATCGGGTTATGAGAGTAAAGGAATAGAGAGTGCACCTGTGTTAGCGCACACACTTGTGCACTATAATATCCCCCGCGCAGTTGGCTGATCTCTGTAGAGTTTGGCCGCCGTGGCCGAAATTCGGCTAGTAGGAAAGACGCTTTGACTAAAATGCATTTTGCAAATATTCGCTTAATAACTTACATTTCTCTATAAATAAACAATAATTCAAGAGTATGTGTCGTTTAAAAAGCGAAAACTGAAGAAAAATAAAAAGGCTTCCAAAAACACTTATTTAAAAATATTTTTTTAACAAACTATATCAACTTCCTTTTGTCAATATTTTTTGAGTTTAACGCTCCATTCTTAGCACTGCAACGTTACACAGGTTTAAAACGTGTCTCTAAAATCGAAATACGGATTCGATAGAGTCAGACTGCATTGAGCGAAATTTATGATTAATGCATCAGAATCGCGTGCAAGGTATTTCCATATTTCGACGAACTTCGACGGCGAACTATTTTTAATGTTCCTCGGACATAATGCTCGGTGACGTGGCAGTTTCCGTGCCAAATGCCATACTTTAAATATTAATAAGTTTGTAGAAAAGCGATGGGTACGATGCTAAAATATTCGTAAACCATGAAAACATTCACTATTATATTTATATCTTGAATTTCTAGATTCTTTAACAAATGATGTAGATGGAAATTTACAATAAAAATTGCCAGTAACCCTAAAGGTGCTGTTCTTTTCATCAAATGAAAATAAGTATTGTTCATTTATATTTGTGATTACTTTGTTTTTAATATGCACCCAATTCTTTAACGAAAAGGAATTTAAATTATCCCATTCAGCGATTTCCTTGCAAATGTCATTAAAAATCTGCAGATATTTAAAATGGCTCAGCACTTTAAATCTGCAAAACAAATGACAATCACAAAGTGCAATAAAACGCGAGATGACTTTCAGCTTTGCGCATAAAACTACGTATCATAATCAAAAATAGTTTTTCAGTCCCATGCAGTAATTTCAAAGATAAACGATTATTAAATAGCATATCATATTTTGAGTTATTGAAAACACCCATAATATAGTTTACACTTTTTTTGAAAGTTAGTATCAAAAATGTCAAAATGAAAATCATTTCTAATTCATTTCATAACAAACACACCTTTTTTTAACCGCAAATAAGTATAGAACTTGACATCACATTAGTCATCATTAGCTATAGGTATTAAGTTTTCAGGCTATAATTCTGAAAGCTGAATGACATTTATATAAAACTTATTCAACAGCTAATGTGATTGTCACTACGGTATATTACATTAATATGTAATCGCGTATCGTTACAATAAGTAAATACACGTTCAGCCGAAATTAAACACGAATATAAATCATTGTAGCGACACATTCCAACCTACCCGCACATTATTATCGATATGTTCAACGCAGTATATCAACACGTTACTTCAATACGAAATATCCTCATTTTTCGTTTAATCTTTGCTCATTATTATGTAATCACTTCTAATAAGTTTCTAAAGGCACTTTCTATTGGTCATTGTTTATTTTTCATTTCTTTTAATATATATTATTTAGCTTTTCTGGTTCCATTCAGAAAAACGGGAGTTTTAGGTACGCCCTATGAAATCGTCGTGTTTTCGAAATTTACTCTGAACTTGTTGCTCTCTTTCTGGCACAAGCAAAGACATATTTTTGAGTACAGTTCGTCTACTTCGGTGATTGATAATATTCTTAAACCTTATAATAAATATTCAAATGCACATATTTCCATATTTTTTAACATTTCTGTAATTTCCCTTCATTTTGGTTTCCGATCCTTGTTAAATATTATGAGATTTCAAATTTTACTAATGAAAGATTTAGTACTATCAGCGTTGGATATAGCGGAGTTTACGTCACATTTGCCATCTTCGATTATTTGTGAGTTGTTTTGGTGTCGCATGTCACGTCTACAAAAGTATCTTCATGTAAAGCTGAATGCAGATTTGGACTTCGATGAAAGAATGTTCTATTTAAAAAAGTTTATTTACATCTATAAAACGATGCTAGATAATATGCAGAATGTTATACGAATTACTAAAGTGCTGGTAAGTGGAGCTATTGAATTCATTTTTCAAATACTACTGACTCGCCCCGAGCGAGACCTCGCGTTGTAATGTATAAATCAAGACCATATTAATATAATAATTATAATACACTCGGCCATATTCCTGTGGAAAATACTTGCCACTTTGTTGTTGCTGGCTGTAATGTCGGCAGTCAATAACCATCAGGCAAAATGCCCGCTTTATATAAAAATTTCACGGTTTGAAAGTTTTTAGACCAAATTGAACGATCTAAAATTTTGTAAAGGATTTCTATGATGAATTACTCTTATCTATTTCAGGTGTTTGCTGACATCGTTTACGTGTTCATAAAATTAAACTTTGATATCAGCTGGGGTATAACGAATTTGGTATATTATACAGTAAGTTGACATTCTAGTGCCTATCAGTGGACATTTCTTTCTCTTTACCAATTTCATTGTCTGCACTACTGTTAATTGTCTAATATTATTGTGTGATTTTCTATACAAAGAATATTACGATCCGTCAAATACGATGTATGATACCAATTTATGGACCTTTACCTTTATAATATTAGTATACATTTTTACCTTCCTTGGAAACAGCAAAGTACCTGCAATATTTCTAGTGTTATGGGCACTTAACATAAAATGACTTGCTGCTGTTAGTTTTTTGCTTGCTTTGCTTTTAAAAATATGTATACTGGTTTCATTTGTATTCAAAATTCGTATTGGTTTCATTTACTTGAAAAATAATTTATATAAATGTGTACCCGGGATCGAACCCAGGACCTCTCGATTGTAATGTCTGACGCGTTAACCACTGAACCAAGGAGGCGTTAAGTGTATTTTGAAAAGTGTATTAACGGAGATTATTTGTTTCAGGGACCTAAGAGACTCTCCATGGAATTAATGTTATCTTCATTAATTGATGCTGTTCTTATTTTCATGGCGCCCATTTTTCTAGAATTGACCCTGAACGAATACGAGAAAATGAAGGCAACTTTGTCCATGGAACTCTTACGATATCGTGGTAAATGTTTATTAAACAGATGGTACTATAAAAAGACTCTTCGAGAGTTAGGAGTACATTTCACAGTTAACTTAGTTTTATTAAATTTGGAATGAATGAATCTGCCTCATCCAGAAGATTAGCAGCCCTATACAATAATTTCTCTGAGTTAGATTGCTTTCACTCATCTCAGAACTGTTGTAAATACAATATAAAACTATATTAACGAATAGTGATGAAAACAATACTATGCAAAGCACTCACACACACACGCACTCCCACATACACTCCATCCTTCCGTCCCACTGTCTGTTTCTTTATCGAGTTTCAAAATTTGAGACTTTTTGACTTTTCGATCGGATTTAATCTATTTTTCTGTAGTACTACAAGCTAATAATAGTAAAGTTCATGGTAATATATAAATAAATGAAATAATAAATCGGTTATAAAGAAAGGTTGTATGTTACCGCCTAGTAAATAAGGCACTCCACCCTACTCTGCATTAGTAAGCGGTCTTGCCATCAACATATAGTTAGTTTGCGGTGTTCAAACACCTCCGTGCTTCGGAGACCATGTAATGCTGTCTGTCCCGCGCCTGATCTCTTTACAGTCGTGACGGTCTGCCATCCTACTGGATTATGACAGTAAAAGAGTGCATGTGTACTATAAAACAGGTGTGTTTGCACATACTTGTGCATGCGTATCTGGCTAGTCTCTGTTTTGACTGACTGAAATACCAACATCTATAAGTAGTAGTATTAGTCATTTCATGTTCATTTTTCTAAAATTTATAGTCACTTGATTAAGTTGAAAATCGGGAGAAAATATAAAATCAGTTAGTTACATAAGTAAGATACATATTTAGGTGTTTCAGAATTGCAGTATTAGGTACTGGCTAAATTACGCTTATGGGGCATCAAGATAACATTCCTGTGCACATTTTGGTAGATTATCAAACTTCATTCTATCCCTTTATTCCCTCATTAAAGCTTTAGCAACAACGCATTTGAGAGTTTCTTAAAGTTGAGTTTCCAGTTCTAATGAAACCGATGCGTGTCCACAATAATCTATTGTGTCTCTTGGTAGAAACTTATTAGAAGTATTATTATTATTTTTCTTTCAGACAAGAATTACCGTGATGTTATTTATGCCACATTAGAGTATATAGAAGCACGTCCACCCAGCTACACGTTATGGAGGATTTTCCCTTTAAATATCAACCTCCTCGTTGGCTTCATTAACTGTTCTGTTACTTATATCATTGCTTTGCTATCGTTCGAATTTTAGACGATCTGAATGTTAAAAGTATGATAAATATTATTTTTGTTTTTGTTAAAATTTTGTAACCGTAGCAACAGTAATGTACGCAACTATTATATTGTATTATTGGTATACTATCAGCATAGTATAGTTTTAGTAAAAACATATTATCGTGGTTTGAAGGCGCCCTTGACTAAAAAATGAGACTGTTGAACACGTATGGTTACAAGCATAATTATCCATGTGAAACTATTGGACAATACGTTATTTCACCCGACGGTATTTAAGCCACCATTACTTCAATAATTCATTAATACTTTACATATAATGTACACGATATTGTAACTTCAGTAAAGTTGATTACTTAAAGTGTTGTGTTGAAAGTCATGTCAGTAATAAGCCTCAATACATTTTATCAGTCGTCTGTATAATATTGTGATAGCGATTCAAATTGTCGTTCAACATGATCAAGATTGGAAGGAAATATCTGACATTAAGGAATGGCCTCATTGTACGCATTATATTTGGTCATTATTATGAATTCAGCTCCTCAAAACCCGTCTGTTTTGCGACTGCCATCTACTGCATCTTCTTCACGTTTGCAATCATAACTTCTTTGATATATTTAACAATGGTATATAGCTCTTTATACTTTATTACTTACAATATTGCCTTCTTTATGCGGTTTGCTATTAACTGCATTTTTGCATTGAGACATAGACAGGAATTTATTGTTAAATTTCATTCTGGTATTGGAACATTCGATAGAATTATGAAGTATAATAGGAACAACAAAGCTTTTATTGCTATATTTATATATTGTGTTTTGTTCTGTATAAAATGTGTTTTATCATATTTGGGTTACGGCCCATATCAAGGCTGCTATCGTAATTTTGTTTTGTTAATTGCCGAAATCTCCCATGATCTTCTATCTCTGTCTTGTTCTATGATTGTTGAAATATTTTGGTTACGTTTTGCGTTTTTACGAAAGTATATGGAGTCGAAATGTTGCAACAAGGACCTTTCAACTGAAGAAAAGATTTTTCATTTAAGGAAGTTCTTACATATTTACAAATTGTTGCTCGATATCAAATCTGGAGTCAGCGGTACTTTGAAGGTTTTGGTATGTATGTGTTTTTGCACAAAATTTAATAAATTAGTAAAATTTTATATCTTGATCTTTTCATTTGATTGATTGCTTATTTAACATTCATATTTTTCAGATGCTGATCGATATATTGTATAGCTTAACAAAGATAATAGGCGACATTCACTTTAGTATTTCACAAATTATACAATTGACTGTAAGTATATAAAAACGAAGGGTAAGCCATACACTATATTATGTATCATTATTAAACGATATACCCAACATTATTATACCAAATGTGCTCTGGAAAGCATAAGGGATATTTTAGTCTCTTTAATTTTTAAATTTAAAATAAACGTTATCAATCGTTCATTTGTATTTTTATAAATACTTAATACTAAATCGTACCTCTGGCAATATATAGTATTTAGTCTTTGTTTGTTATAACTATATATATATGGACAGATAAACACCCAAACAGTAAAAAATTTAAATTTTCATCACATCATAATTTTGTACTCGTGGGAATCCAATCCTCCGGCGCAAGGACCATTGCCACACCCACTGTGCCAATGGGTCGTCATAAGAAATAACTATGTTCATCACATTACTTTTTAATTTTTATTCATTATATTTTTTTTCTTTCCAGGCATTGAATTTTTCAACGTCATTACTCTCTCACACTTTATGCGACTTCTGTCTAATATTTCTGAGACCTGTTTTTTTGGAAATAATCTTACACGAGTACGATAAAATGAGGGAATCTTTATCCACAGAGTTGCTTTCATGTAAAGGTAAATATAGACATAAATAAAAAAGTATAGACGTCAATCTCTTGTATGTATTCGGTTTTATATCTACACTCTTGTTTTATTCACAAAAAAACTACTGTGGTAATGGCAGTCTCTAGTATCTAGTTATTTATTTTTTTATGTTAACGCAGGCAAGCGGAGCATACGGTTTGCTTGATGTTAAGTGACTGACCGCGGCCCATAAACATCTCAAACAGCTAACTGGCAGATGCCTTAGCAGCTTAAAGGGGAGGGGATACAGAGAGGATTAATGATGGGAAATTGGGAGAAGAGTACAACAGTATGAGAGAGGAGTACTACAGGATGGGAGAGGAATGGGACGGTAATATAAGCCCACATTGCAATACTGCTTCACACCGATCTTCTGCGGGGGACTGGTACTTACACCGAAGGAAGCTTGGCCCAATCGCTTGGCTCCCACTCTTTTATTGCTGGAGATGTTACGCAGCAGAATTACCCTCTCTCGAATTACTTACGACATCCACGTGTAGAAATGGTACACACGGTAACCTATTATTATGTTAATGATTTTTTATTACAGATAAACGAATTCGGGACCAAATCTACAAAATATTGGACTATATGGAGTCCCGTCCGCCGCGCTATGTAATTTGGCGAGTGGTGCCTATAAATATTAATCTAGTCACAAGTTTTTTGAATATCTGCGTAACGTATGTTATTGTTCTACTGTCATTTCAGTTTTAGAAAACTAGCTGTTCCTTCACTCCCGTAACTTATGTTACATACATAGCCTTTAAAATATAGCCATGTTACTCGTGGATAATGTAGTTTTCGAATGGTGAAAGCCTATTAATTTCAACCAAAGAAACAAAGGTCTCCTTTTTATAATATATGATGCAGTAGTTTTTGTCATTCAATGAAGATGCAGCATTCTAATTGTAAAAGGATTTTTGAAATCGATCCAGTATTTTTTGAAAACATTACAATCATACACATAAATGTGTCCTTTATAAAATTAATGGAAGATTGTCGTGAAGCAGTATTGCATTATGTTTCGTACGGTGAGCCCCGCTCATGAGGTCCAGAAGCCTGTATTCCCTTCCCATTCCTGTCCCACCCTGTTCTACTCCTCTCCCAATATCTCATCATGAATCCTCCCTTTATCCCCTCCCCTTCCTTCAAAGTATTGTATATGTTCATGGGCTGGGGTTAGTCACTTAACATCAGGTGATCCGCATGCCCCGCTTGCCTGCTGTATCATAAAAAAATTAGGAAGAAGAGTTATTTAAATGTAGCTTTTTATATCTGTATGTAATTAAAAAATAATGCGAAGTATTTTTTTTTCTTATATTACTGCCTATTCTAGTTCTTTTTTTAAAGATGGGGACAGAAGATTACAGCATGGCCTGGGAGAGTTACCTGATTAATTTATTTGTATTATCTAGTAACAAAAGCAAAGCGAGAAGTATAAATTATTTTTCCATAAAATTCAGATTGTCCAAATCTGAATTTTTAAGACATGTCTGAGGCAAGGTGCTGATATTGAAGATTATGAATTCAGAGCAAAATGCCGGTTGTGTGAGGCCGGCCACATTTATTACAAACCAAATATAAGAACATAATTTCGTATGACATTTGGTGGTGTAATCCTTAGCCCGAAGTCGTAATAAACTATTATACTGTCTCAGTTTACGAGGCCATTTTCGTAAAGGATTAACGTTTAGTTCTTAGTATTATTATAGAAGGGATTGACTTCGAAGTTGTTATAACCAACTACAGTAACATTATAAGCATATACTGCCGTAAAAAGGACTCAATTATGTATAAATACTTCGTTTTATCTCTACGCGAGGTGGTAGGACTAAGGTTGTCTATTTTGACTAATGGATACAGGACCTATAGCCACGCCGCTCATGCTATTAGATGATTTATCTACAGGGTGTAGCGTAAAGAGTGGATAATGTGGTACCTGCCGATAGAGGAAGTTATGATAGTTCAGAAAAATATCAGTTTTGGAGATATTTTCGGAAATTACAGAAAATACACCCTTTGTTACACTTTTCTGTGGGAAGACTGCACATGGTGGAATTTTTCAATCTGTTCCTGAACCATAATATCCCGGGATACATTTATCTTTTAAACATTGACTATTTTTTTTAAATAGGGCGCATGCATAATTTTCAAACAGAGTTTTAATTCAAACTTCACGTTTTGATTATTTTTTCTCTAAGCTTAACGTAAATCGTGTAAGAAAGAATATGGTTACCTGAGTGGCAAATTAAGAAAAAACTTGCCTGGTGCATTGAAGTTCCGAAGGGAATATCTCATAATTTGACTTAATTTGAAATCAATTTTTCTGTAGATTCCATATCATCCACTTTTTACACAATCTGTACAAGTAGAAAACTATCATTTTATTCATTTTTTTTCCTTTCAGTAACATATTTTTGTTTTGTATAGAAATAAGATATAGAATAAAAATTCCATAAAAAATGAGGACCATAAATATAATACATGAATCGTAAATTAAGTCCACATTACAACCTCAACCCTTCAAAGCGTGCCGGAATCAACGCAGTTTTATTGCACGGAAAATGGCCGAAACGACCAGCCGCTTGTGCGCAGCGTGCTTCAAATCTTCAGGTTTTAAGTAAAAGGATTTTTTATGTTACAATTATCCCTCTAAATGTCATATATTTTATTGAAGCATTTGCCATTTTTATTTTCTTAAAACACTAACCGAGATTTCCCATCTATATTTCGTTCTTGTAATTCTTTGTCAAACATTATTCTTAAATAAGATTTTTGAACGAATTTAATAAAAAATTATTTTCACACCTAAAATCAATAATCACATATTAATTGGAACAGCTAATAGAAAAGTGTATTGTTATGTCGATTTGTATTGTTAATTTTGGGCTGATTCTATTAAAAATAAATAATAATAAAAAAATATTCTTTGAAAAAATTTTTATATATACATAATATTAATGTTCATCGCTATATGCTCATAACTTACACAAAATCATTTTATAAGAAATCAGTTCAAAGGAAACACAAAAGCGGTAAAATATCAACGTCCTCGACAGAACCCTTGACCAGTTCCTGACGGTAAATTTAGCATTTTTCCATTACCGGGGGTCGAAAAGACCCCTTCCGTTTGTCCATTCAGTGTTTCTATACTATTATGGAAAATAGAGGCGTTTTACCCTTTGGTCGTATTATTATTTATTGTGTACACGTGTAATATCAATAAATCGCTGTTTAAGCTCCATTAGCTTTTTTTGGAAAAATATACGCAATTTTGGTAATTTATGCGTTGATGCTGTAAATAAATGTAAAATACGCACGAAATATCCGAAATATAGTCATTCCATCAAGTAGCTATTTTTATATTTCTGTTTGTTAAATGTATAGGAATTCTGTAGAAGTGACAAATAATGGAATAAGTATATTAAGTAAGTCACTATATTATGCATTTATATTTAAAACTTTGTTAATTTAACCATTCATTATCCTATAACATATTTTTGTCAAATAAATAGTAAAGGAAATGTTGAACAGAATTTTCACAAGATGCATTTATCATTGACCTGATTTAGTAACATACAAAAGATTTCAAGTATGAGCGCACTTAGATGTGTGTTCCATATTTTTAAGTAAAACTTATGTTACCTAATTAACCCCAATAAAATCGGGTCAACAATGAATGTCAAGGGCTTTTAGCTTTTTATTTAGAAAGAGGTTTATTAAAATGAAATCATCGTGAAAACATAAATAAGACACGACATAAAATTCACTTTTATAATCACACACAATGACAATATGAATAAAATATTTTACATTTCTTATTCTTAAATTAGTTAAACATTAAGTTCTAAATTATTTGAATCATATTTTGTTTGTTTTAATGTATTAACTGTGAATAAGCCAATATAGCCAATAAAATGACAAAATAAATGCGATTTAAATTCACTTTAATTTCGTTATGTTTATGTATATTTGAAATTTTTTTATGCTTAAAATTAAATTTAAAATCCCTTGGTAGTTTTGAAGACCAACCAATTAAAAAAAGAAACGTTTACGTTTTATATCGAATACTTTTTGTATTACTTTATTAGGTTACTAGCTGATCCGCGCGGCTTCGCACGCGTAGCATTATTTTATACATATAGCCTATAAACTATAGCCTGTGTTACCCGTAGATAATGTTACTTTTGAATAGTGAGAGAATTTTTAAAATTGGTTCGGTAGTTTTTGAGCTTATTCGTTACAAACAAACAAATAAAGTCTTCCTCTTTATAATATTAGTGTATGTAGATTATACTGATATAAAAGTTTTTCCTCCTACAATATGCTCATGGATGGTTAATGGCGTCTTAATGAGAAGCGAAGTTGTGGAGCGAGAGACGACGGGAACATATTAATTACCCTCATATTTTAAAGCATCATGATTAATGTATCCGTAAGACTTTGAGAATGTTAAACTTTCCTATCCTTAAGTGACAAAATGTAAAGATTAAACCATAGGTTTGTTACTAGATTTTTCAATATGCTTTGAGGCTTCACTTATCTTACTGACTTAAGTTAAATGTGAAAGTTTAGATGTTTCATCTGTTGAATGGATTATTATGAAATTTCGTATAAAGATATATATTGGCTACATTATAGTTCAGTCAACGAGCCGTAACGACCATGTATGTACAGAAAACATTTTACCGATCGTATTATTTATATCTATAAACTTGTATCCAAATATAAATTAAAACATCGAAACACTATTATTATCCTTGTTATTTATTTTACTAGTTCATACAATAACTCAAATTATAACAAAAATTGTGGAACATCAGTAATCATCTAACTTTTAAAAATTTGTGGATGCATTTCCATATTGCCACGTTGTCATGGCTTTGTTTAGTTGTTTTCGCTCTTCTCGTTGATCATAATATGGGAGACAGGTATCAAATATATACGGGTTTAAAGATGAAATAAATGAAATAAAAATGAATAATTCGGCTACCATTAAATTTGAGCAGAGCCACGGGCAGGAGCTTCTGTTAAAGCCTTTAGCCTATGCAACCCTTCATACGAACTTGCTTATCGTAATTAAACAAATTATTCCACTTTATAATATAAGATAATTTACATTAAACCATAACTATTTGCATCAAATAATTTTATTACGTACACGTTTGCTATAAACAATTCAGATATAACCCTAAACTGCGCACGCCTAAATCCCAAACAATATCACACAAAACCCGATCGTAATGAGAAACCTGCAAATACCGGCCCCATTTGCCTACCCTTAATCTGCCTGCATTTTACGAGACCAGGGCAATATCTGTCAATGTCCTTATCAATAAATTGTGGATGTTTAAAGCGAATGACGTCGTTTGACGATTTGAGGCGGGCGTGTAATCCCCGGTCTATTGGAACCCATCTGCATTGCAAGGGTTAAGTCGCGACAAA
This sequence comes from Phoebis sennae, assembly GCA_001586405.1. Taxonomy (NCBI): domain Eukaryota; kingdom Metazoa; phylum Arthropoda; class Insecta; order Lepidoptera; family Pieridae; genus Phoebis; species Phoebis sennae. Next base: position 75,588 of record LQNK01000218.1, on the reverse strand, counting down.
TAGACCATTTGCAAATAATAAGACGCAATGAAAGAATAAATTATTGGAGGGTTCTTTGCGCCTGTTTGTAAGTGTAGATATAAATAAATTATACATTCATGTGAATAAAAGAATTTGTTTTATCTGATTCAAGTGAATTAGTGTATAAGGAAATAGTTTGGACTGCATAGATACTCACCCGGTATAAACGCGTTAAACTTAGACACTGCTAGACGAATTTAAAATTCTTTGTGATTAAATTTAGCGTACTAGCCATCTTTACAATAATATGCTTATGACACCGCGGGGCATTGCTCGTATCAAACATCTTTAATATTTTCTCTATAATATACATACAATGGAATAAGATATAATTCGAAATTCAAACTCGGTCAGCTGTTAACGACATTTCAGGATATCGTCCGCCATTGCTCCCCGGAAACGCCGCCATAACGGAAACCGGAAGTCAATGCAATAATTATTAATTGCTTAAGATTCGCGCCTTAAGACATTCACTGCGGGGGGTGTGAGTGATTTAATTTATACTGTTAATATTTGATTCCCTGGTATAATTTATTACTCAGTTATATTAAGAAAATACATCGTTGTTAGGGTTCCTTACATAAAAGGTAAAAATCTGTATGTCTGTCGCCGGGCTGTATCTCATAAACCGCGATGAAAGCTAGAAAGCTGCAATTTTCACAGATTATCTATTTTCGTTGTTGCTATGACAACAAATAATAATAACAAAAAAAGAAAATATTAAAGGGGGGTACCTACCGTTATTGTAAAAATGGTACGGAACCCGTAGATATAAAGAAGAAATACTTATTTTTAGGATTTCTTTTCTACTGTATGTACTATGTCTAGGAGACAGTACTGACTGTCTCCTTTTTGTGCAAATAAAGTTTTACCTATCTTTCCTATTGTTAAGTAAAAATAAGTTAGCTTTTGGTGCTTATTTCTATGGAAAAATAAACTAATTTTTTAAATTAAAAAAAATATATATATTGACATTTTTGTAACAAAAAAAGGCTTAGTAACAGCCCCAAGTGTAGCAGCCAGCATCAAAGTGTAGCAGATGCCTTGCCGGTTTGAAGGAAGGGGATGGGATTAGGAGAGGTATAGGAAGTTGAGAGAGGAGTAGTAGAGGATGGAAGAGGAATGGGATGGAAATACAGGCCTCCGGGAGTGCTGAAAAGATAGGGGTTACCGCACATACTTGTGCACTATAATATCTCTGTTGTGATTAGCCACCTTGGCCGACAGCGGTCATGGAGTATATTATTCTGCTCAGTGAATTCAAGACATAATTTCTTCCCAAATTCTCAAATTGATATATCACTCGGAAGACATAAAGGTACCATCGTGTGTCGTAACACATCATTAATCTCAGATCTATGTGACATTTAATTACCTAAAACACCATATATTTGGGCATTCTTCCGTCCCTTAGTATGGGAGACGTTACTACAAATATAGCCATTTTGTGTCAAGCAAAATTACTCTTTATGTTCAAAAGAATAAGGTTGAAGAATTGTGCAAATAGAAATTGGTTTTTAATGGTAATTAATATTGTCTTTCTTATTGCTTCACGCCTAAGATTTTATTGTTTCTTCGCCTTATTATTGCGTTTGTTGACTTTGGTCGTACATATTGCATGAACTTAGATTATTAGATAAAAGTTTATACATATATAGTATGTGAAATAAATTTTCTTATTAATATAATTACTAGTTCTGTTCTGCGGCAATACCGGGGTAAATGAAGAGTAGTAGTAACCAGTCAGAATGAGAAAAAAAAACCATCTAGTTTCGAAGCTAAGCGCATAAAACAAATTTGTACACTTTATAATATTAGTAAAAAGCCCGTTACTCTCTCCTTCCCAAATGCAAAGTTTCGTGTCATCAACAAATTCCTAACATTAGTACTAAAATAGTGCATCCATTGTGCTTTTATCGCGGGCAAAGTGATCGCCAGACTGTGAAATGTCCTGGTATTTATCAACGTGTGTACAAAACCGGGAATTTTAAATAAATCAGTTTTGCGAGTTTTCCGCTGACATGAGTAGTTGAGCCACGGTTACTTTGCGAACGCGATGTGTGTAAAATAAATCTTCGAGTCTATTTCTGCATACGAGTATGAGTTTGAAATGTAAACTATTTATTTATATCCGTATTATGTATAATTTATGTATACTAATGTTATCAAACAGAAAGCATGTTTGTTTAAACGCGTCAATCTTTGAAATTGAAAGATTTTTTCGAGTATGCTAAATATGAGCGATATAATATATACAATAGAATAGAATATATTTTTATTCTTTTTTTTTACAAAGTACTCATGAATAGTCATTTTTAAGTTACCACCGGTTCCAAAAGTCGTTTCTATCGAGAAGATACCGGCAAGAAACTATGTGTATGTAGGCTATAGCATATGCAGGTGTGAATTAGGTGAAAACACCCTTTTGGATCTATAGTCCCCTACTTTAGCACGAGCGTAACCATCGGCAAAGGCTGACTTAAAATAAATGTTGCACTATTCAGTAGTAATGTTAGAATTTGTTGATGACATGAAACTTTGCATTTGGGAAGTAGGGAGTTAGTGGGTTTTTACACAGTGGAGCATTTTGATGTACATTGTATCGTTTATTACCCAGTTTTATGTTTGCTTTGTTGAGCTACAGTGTATTAGCTTTATTCAACATTTTGCGAATATAAATAATTTTATGATACGATCCTAAAGGTGGAGTTAAGTTTAATAAATATGCTTGGCTTGTTAGTGCGTTATAATTTCTATTTTATTAAAAGACCTGCGCGCGATTTTGCTTACGTAGTATAGTGTTATATATATAGTCTATGTTACTCGTGGATAATGAAGCTTTCGAATGATAAACGAATTTTTAAAATCGGTACATTATTTTTGAGCCTATATTAGCCTAAAAAAATACTTCCATTTAAACTAAAAAGCTGAATAAAAACTGTGGATAATAAAATATAGAGAATTGTTGAATTTTTCTCAACTCCGTAATGACCAGTGGACAGACATAATGAAATAATTCAGGCTAGATTACAGCGTCCGCAGCGAAGGGTTAAATGAAATTTAAAATATACGTGTGGGAAAAGTCTCACACTACTATTTAATGTTTAAAAACGTTGAGGTTTAAAAATATTACCTAAAAAACGAATATATTAATATAATCTGTTTTTTCCATTATTAATCCTCTACGTTCGATTTTATCGGATTATGATAGTGGTTTTTTGAGAAAGTCTTTAGATATATGGTACGGTAAGGAGGAACGTACATAAGTTCCTCCACGAATTTTGTCCAGGATGAACAATCTCTGCAGAGTCTAGCCAACTGCGCGGGAGACACTATCACTATCAAATGATGGGATTAAAACCGCATACGATAGAAGTACAGCATAACACTACTACACACACGTTTTTCCCGCGTGGCGACGGGTAAAAATACACGTGTCAGCACCCCATTTTCATCAGTAGTAAGAGGCGACAGAGAGTAATTCTGCTGCATAACCTTATCCCTTCCCCTTCCTTCGAGCTGGAGAGGCACCTGCAATACTTTGACGTTACAGATGTTCATGGGCTGTGGTCAGACACTTAACGTCAGGGGAACCTTATGCTTTAACTTAAAAAAAGTCATTAATCAAAAAGGTAGTACACAATAAAAAAAAATAACTTAAGAAGCAAACATAATTCTCTCTATAAGCGCAAAACAATACAATAAAACCCTTTACATTCGCCAATCGTAAATATATCTCCGAACCTATTAGTTCGATAAAATTCAACTAAAACGATAAATATACTAGACTTTGACGAATCACCGGTTTCCCTCGCAAAGAACACCGGGACACACTTAACTTTACCATGAAAATTTTATGTAACCACCAACTTCAACTTTGATTCCTTGCATTAAGGTTGATATTTGAATGGGAAGAGAATTCGTGGATGGAGTTAAATTTGTGAATATTTTGTATCTGTGTCACTTGGGAGCGTTTTGTCCGAAGTAAACTTATTTACTGGCGCCCATTGAATAAAACATTAGGCGAAGAAATATGTACACGAATTGAGATGGGTGATTCGCGTAATAAATGATAGAGAGTACTATTAGTGAGGAGCATTGGAATAATCAGTTTTTTTATTTATATACATTTATTGTTACAAAAATTTGCCTATTAAGAAAAAATATTATTTAATGTTGTTAATTTAACTAAAATATTTGCGTCCATTTCAAATTTCTTAGGAAAGAAGTTATTTGAAAAAATGTTTTTAATGTATTGACTTGGACAGCTGTAGTAATTAATATTACTGACAGTGTACGTACATGTCAGTTAATATATTATGTAACTATTATTACCTATATTGTACTATTATTATTATATTGTAAAATTGTTTTTGCATTCGAAAGAGAAGTGTCAGTGTGGTGTCATAGAGATTTGGTTCATCCATGTGGAAGACATTCCTTGAAAATCAGAATAAGCTCTGCGGTTAAGGTTTAATGATATACACATTAAACTCTAACTCAGAGAATGAAATGTGACTAGCAATAATGTGATAAGAAATTCCATTTTTTGTATTAAAAAATTATTTGTTTGTACTACAATAGCCAAGCATAATACTAGCAACAAAGAAGTGTCACAGACGCCTTAGAGGAGAGAAGGGAATAAGGGAAGAATTAATTGAGGTAAAAAGTAATAGTACAGGAAAATACAGGAATAGGATAGGAATACAGGCTTAGCGCTGGGTAGCGTTTAGACAACTATACCATACACAGTAAGATACTGCTTCACGCCGATGTTTCGTGAAGGAAAGTTAATTTTCCTATTGCATACCCCCACCCTCATTCCTCCTTAAAAATTACTGCAAATATTGCAATAAAAACTGGAACAAACATTAATAAAATCATTTAGGAAATAGTTGTCAATTTAAATGTATTACATCATAATTATTTGTTCTTATTCACAATTTATTACGGTTAAATAATCATAACATACAAAATGGTTTACAAGATATTAAATTACATTAAAACACGACGAGACATTCACTTAAAAATTAAAAAAAAACAAAGCTTAAAAAATATAATAAAAAAACGTAACTAGTACGGCGGAACATAATATTACGTATACTGAAACCTGTAACAAAGTGAAGTACTCTCACAATAATTCGGAAATAATGTTACAATGTGAATATATTCTGGAAAGTTCGACTTTCACATAATAGATCAAAGGTATTCTTAGCTCAGTCTAGCGGGAGTAAGACGCAAGGGCTAATTCTATTACGCAATATAGGATGTTCACTTAGCATATATTACGTCTGTTTGAGTTCGACTTAATCCAATAATTCAAGTCTACTTGTTGTGAAATGCAATGCGCTTCTGTATTGTTTAATATCAATGTGATGTTATAAGTGATATTATAATTTATAATATACTAACTATTTCGCACGCATAGTCTATGTTCATTAGAGATAATAATGGTCAAAGATTTTTTCAAATCGGTCCAGTAGATTAGGATGCGATGATGTTTGAATTGAACATCAAACAAACGAAAAAAAATCAAATCCTTCCTCTTTATAATATAAGTGTAGATATTTTAAACCGAGATATATTAAAGTCATCATTCACATTCCTTGCCTGAACATAATCATATGTATTAGGGTCCATTTGCATTTTTAATTATTATTTAAAAACCTATCAGCTATTACAGACATGTACTTCTATCAGGATTTGCTTGATTGAAATACTATTGAGTTAAAAAATCAATAAATAATTGCTCTGTTTTTAATATAATAACAACACAAACGTATCCGACGAGCGTAAAATTGATTCCTTGTTTGTTTCTATAACCAACGGCCAAATTGTAATTGAGAGATTTCCCGTTTTTATTTTTGTCGTCTGTGACATCGCATGAGGCGGTATTTGTTTAGGTTTCATAGAAAACGCGTTTTTAATTTGTTTTAGGTTTGGTTTTGACAATTTGAACCTGATTGGGTGAGTCGAATATCTATACTTTTGTGTGTGACGCAAACAACCGTGTTTTAATGCTTTTTTCTTCACAATGGGATGATAGAAAGGACGACGATCGCAATTATTGGTAATCTTACATCAGTTATGTTGGATTCATAGAAAAAATGATGTAAGGAGTTGTAAGACCGATATTAAATATTGCACGAAATATTCTTTGAAAAAAAAAACAACCTGTATTAATTCATCAATATGTGACATCATCATCAATCATCAATACATCAATACATATAATAAAATCGTAGCAAGTCCGAATTTGTACATTGAATATATTGGGGAAATTTTAATACAGGG
>LQNK01000218.1:58128-69210 GCA_001586405.1 Phoebis sennae | reverse complement strand
ATTGTCTGACCTAGAGACTATTAAGTTACTGTTAAGTTTTTAGAAAACATTGATATAAAATATTGGTTCCGATTGAATTTTAAAATTATCATCATGTAATTAAAATACTTATAATTAAAGTCATAATATCATTTTTTTAACAACTATGTTAATTTTGTAGTCTACGCGTGCGAAGCCGCGGGCAAAAGCTAATAGGTACATAAGTGAGGTAGCTTTTTTTAAATGTAATGTCATACGCCTAACCTGAGGAAAATTATATTGACCATACTTAATTTGAAATGATCTTATCAGAAAATCTTGGAAGCTGGTCAAATTAAAACAAGCATTAAACAGATTATAGTTTACCAAAAGCCTTTACGATTCCATAAAGTGTACCTGATGCGGATCACGTGTAAGCGTTAAAATTTGACGTTAAACGGTTAGTGGCAATAACGCGGCGTTGTTAGGAAACTACGGAATTAATTATACTAGATACCGCTATGACATAAAATATGTATATCGTTAGTAAAATGCTGAAGAGTATGTTTGTGTGAACGCGTTATCAGGAACTACTGATCTGATTTGAAGAACATGCTTTTTGTATTAGATAGACCATTAATCGAGGAAAGCTATAATCTATATAAAAGGAGAAAAAACAGGACCTAGAACAGTTCATTACAATGGTACACAGTTACACCAAATTTATTTCACGTGTGATCATCATATGGCGTTTAATGCTGAATTAAGATCTTTGTTTAATAAAATCGCTTTACTTCATTAATGAGATAAATCTGTTTTCCCCGTTCCAGTAGGATTTGAACAAAATTCTTTTAATCCGCTAAGGATACCAACGTCATAACATCTACTTGCATGACAAATTTCAGCCCGATCCGTCCAGCGGTTTGGGCTGTGCGTTGATAAATCATTAAGTCAGTCAGTCAGTCACATTTGAGTTTTAAATATATATACATAGTAAAATAAAGTAAAGTAAATCTTTATTCACATAAGAAGCACAATCAATAACACAAAGCATAATACAAATATAACAATATAAACTAGACATAACACACATTTACATATACCTGTAATATTTATATATAGTACTAATACAATTCGTTTTGTAGTACATCCTATAGTTTGCATCTTCCTTCTACCACGCTGGAAAAAACAAGAGAGAGTCCAAAAGCGCGGCAATCCGCATTGGCCAATCACCATGCCGGATTGCCTTTTAATCGTCGAACTTGCAATAGCTGGGCAGTTATTTAAAGCAGGTTACTAAAAATAAGGTTTTAATGTATATTTAAGAAAACAAATTAATAATTAAAGCAAAATAGCTAACAATTATAAAAGATGAAAAAATCAGGACCTATTGAAGTCCACTGAGGTACACCAAATCTATTTAACGTATCGTCTTTATATTGTGTTCAATGCTGAACAAATCTTTGTTTATTAAAATCAATTTTCTGCACCAAAGAGGATTATTCGCTGGCCAAACTATTTTAAAGAAAAGTAGTACCTCGAATTTAGGGTAATATTTGCGATATCCTGTACTCTAAATCCGTTCAGGAAACAGTTTTACGTTCTCTAACGCGATATAACTGTTTAACACGCTTTATATCGCCGTACACATGAATAGCTTTAATCGACGTGATTTTATAGTTGACCGCTTTTTATATTGCACTTTATGATTGTCATTTGTTTTGCAGATTTAAAGTTTGAAGCCATTTTAAAGATCTGCGGATTTTTAATGACATTAAACGATGTTGGGATAATTTAAATTCGTGGAGGTATAAGGTGCATATTATTTTTTTTATTATCAATTTTTTGTTTCTTATTAAAAATAAATAAATAATCAATTTTTTGAGGATAATAGATGATACCTTTATTAAATTCACTAGCTGTGCCTATCATCGTCACAAACTAAATTTCCAATCTATTTAGAAATTAAGAAGATTAATTCATTTAAAGAACGTTTCCGATTTTTAATGTTACTTTATATAATAGAGATATCTGGATTTTCATTTTTAGTAACAGCATATTGACGGAGTTCCTTTACGGCCGTTTTCAATAATGTATCAAAGATTATGGATAGATTGTAATCTCAGATTAAAATTACATTTGATTGTCAAAAGTCACAGTAAAGGCTATCCGTCGACAGCATAATGAAATCAAGGAAAGTGCAAATAGAAAGATTTACCTGACTTTAGTAAACAAAACAAGTGATAGATAGAATATTGAAAACGGCCGTTAATATTGCTCTATAATTATGCTTGCTGGATCTTATAACTTAAATACATAATGTATGATCGGAGGTGGAGTAACTAGCGCCTTCGTAACCCTTACGGTGCTTGAGAAAAGCTGAAACCGACTTATTTGAATTAGGGCTTAAATTTATTTCGTGCTCAATCATTCTTATTCAAATCTTAGCTAGATATTATTGATATTATGGCGTATATTGATTTTTGAGTGCTGTTAAAATAGGTGGTTGTTTCTATGGTGGTAAGATTTACATATGTTTACTGTACAAAGAAAACAAATTTAACGCATTTGTAGAGAACGATTTTTAAAAAGGTCTATCTGAAACATCCTAAATAACAATTTGCTAACCGTTAAGTGGATTTGGTTGCATCGAAAATTTTGAAGCCCGTTGGCCAAAAGCTTGAAAAATTTACTTTTAATCAACATGTCTCATAAAGGCAAAGGCAATTGATATTTAAATTCATACTTTTTATACGTTTCAATACATAAACGAAGCGTCCGACTGCTCGATCGATTGCTTGCATGCAATCTTCCATTGAAGATGCTCTTCAGTCATCACTCCCAAGAAAGAAGTACTGGATACTTGGGAAATGTTTTCACCTTTATTTTAAGTAGCTTAGTTTTTGTTGTACATGTACATGTACTTAATAAGGCTTACTTATATTTATATTAATTTAAGATTGTTAAGTTCTAACCAATTCACAACATCACTTATCGCATTGTTACGTCGTTTTCATATGTGTGAGGATTATTGCTTTCTACAATTATGGTGATATCATCAGCAAACATAAAATATTCATAAGACTTACATTGGACTACTTATTCCACAGCTAATGTGATTGTCCCCACGGAATATTAATCACATAGTAAGTAACTAAAGTTCAGAAGGATTCAACACGATTAGACATTGTAGCGGCATATTTCAACCCACAGACACATTTCGTTCGATATGCTGAACACATTATATAAGCACGTTTCTTCCATACAAAATGTTCTTATTTTTCGTTTAATTTTTGCACATTATTTTGAGATCAATTCTAGTAATAAGTTTGTGAAAGCACTTCCTACTGGTTATTGTCTATCTTACATTTTTTTTAATTTATATTATTTTTTCACTATATTTACATCTAAGGCTGATGGCTTTCTAGTTACGAGCTATAAGGTAACAGTATTTTCAAAATCTATTTTAAATACGCTTCTGTCTTTCTGGCACAAGCAAAGACATATTCTCAAGTATAGTTCATCTATTTGGGTCATAGATAATATCATAAGATCTGATAATAAATATTCGAATGCACATATTTCTGTATATATTAATATTTGTTTAATATGTCTTTATTTATGTTTCCGTTGCTTTCTATTTATTTCGGTATATAATTCATTATTGGTACATACGTTTATATCAGCATTAGACATATCTGAATTTGTTTCACATTTACCATCTTCGATTATATTTGAGTTGTTTTGGTGTCGCATGTCATGTCTGCAGAAGTATCTTCGTGTAAAAATGAATGCCGATTTGAACTTCGATGAAAAGTCTTTGCATTTAAAAAAGTTCTTAAATATTTACAAAACGTTGTTAGATAATATGCAAGATATTATCAGAGTTGCTAAAATAATGGTAAGTAACGTAATTGAAATTATATCTACGAATATAATAGAGTGCGAATTTTGTAAATTATGTTAGAATGTCAAAAATATAAAAAAAAACTTTTTGAAAGATACCTAAAAGAATTTGAGGACGAGAATGAATTAAAAAGAATTTATTACTAATTACTTTTATGTATTTCAGATGTTGCTTGACATAATTTACGTCTTCTTAAAACTTATCTTTAATATCAATTGGGGAATTACACATTTGATATATTCAGTAAGTTATTGTCCCTAATATAAATCAATGCCAATAGAGAACCTTACTTATCCCAAGTGCTTACTATTACTGATCGAATTACAGGAAATATTATATTGCACAAGTATTTGCGCAAACACAGTTAAGTCTATTGTGAGAAATTCCAATAACATTTTTTCCGTCCTGTCCGGGATCAGATTCTTAAACACAAACCGCGTCGTATGAAGCCGGTTAAAAGTATATTAAAATCGAGTTTATCGGTTTCAGGGATTTAACAGAATGTCTATACAATTGATAGCATCTTCGCTTATTGATGCTGTACTTACTTTCATGGCGCCCATATTTTTAGAATTGACCATGAATGAATATGAAAAAATGAGGGAAATCTTATCTATGGAACTCTTACTACATCACGGTAAACCATAATATTGGTAACTAAATAGTTATGGTAGGTGTTAAATTCCTCTGAGAACTCGGTGAGGTGTTTACAAGCAACAAAAGGCATGATGAATCCAATACGATTAGTATAGTACTGCGTAGTGCTAGGGGTAATGATACAATTAAGATGCCAGAAGCCCTTCCCACTTCTGTATTAATTGATTAACAAGACAGAATTGGTTGCATCAACTTCCAAATTGCATTAATGCAAGGCTTAAAATGAAAAGACACGTAATATTATTCTGTTCTTTACTTCTTCTTAAGTGTAATAGGAATGCACGATTATTATTGTGCGTATTTGTATATAGGAAATCAAAAATTATTCAACTCACATAACATTAAATTTTTTTTTCAGACAAGAACTATCGAGAAGTTATTTATGCGACTCTTGAGTATATAGAAGTACGTCCACCCAGCTATACGTTATGGCGAATCTTCCCTTTTAATATCAACCTCCTCATTGGTTTCGTTGACTGTGTTGTTACTTATATAATTGCTATACTCTCTTTCAAATTCTAGATCATCAAAATTTTTTATATATTTTTTAATTATTTGTAGTAATAGTTAATTTCCAACTATTGTATATTTTTATACGATCTATCCCATGATTCTATCACATTGGTAAGTTGTAGTCTCATCAATTTATCTTTGAAATCATTTATCATTTTTATTCCTCTTTTAGGACTACATTTACTTTTAAATAATTATTTTCATCGTTATTCAAATATTTATGTTTATTTTTAAATAAAACACTTTTTAAAGGATTTAAAACGCGGTTTATTATACATTATTATACACCCAACGTTCCGAACACTTTACAGCGAGTGTGGTCACGGATACTTACTTACTTGCTCCTATGGCACTGAAACCCCGAAGTGGGTCTTGGCCTCCGAGACGAGAACTCTTCATCTTGGGTCGCAACACGCACAGGTTTCTCGTACTCGGTTTCGTAACACAAGGCTTTTTACGTAGGCAGGGTGTCAACCCGCCGCACAACCCCGAAATTTGGCTCGGATTCTTGCAAAATTGCTGTCCCCTTCCCTTGTTACTTGTTGCGTTTTGTTTTTGTGTTTGTTTTAGAAATATAGTATGGCTAATAGAACCCGCCCGTCCTCTTATGATATTAATGTCAAGAAGGGCTAGTCAGCCATTTAATTCTTGCTTCAAGGTAAATTTGGTGTTGTTATTACTGATATTAAGTGTTCTGTGGGAAGTATAGTAAATGTAGCATCTACAAAGATAGCGCTTGAAAAGCCTCGGTTTAATAGGGGCAGAAGCCAAGGCTCTCTCCTTGAATTCCTCCATGCAAATTTCAGCAACAACGGAGAAAACACTTATGAAGAAAACTGATCAGTCACCAGTAACCACGCTGTAAAGTGTTCGCTTTAATTTAATAATGAAGAATGCTTATTTCATTCAAGTTTAAATTTTAACGTGGAATAAAAACTGCAATTGGTTAATTTCACCTTATGTACTCTGTAATCAATACGTTATTAAAAGTGTAATATAACTACTTCATATGTACCTACACTATATCAGAACTTCTATAAAGTTGATTACTCAGCGCTTATCGAATTGAATGTATCATATAATGATGTATATATTGTCGTTGTTAATAAGCCCAAATGGACTTTATCAGTCGTCCTTATTTTTTATTTATGTAAAAGCAATTCAAAGAATTGTCTTTCAGCTTCAACATGGTCAAGGCCAGATGAAAACATTTGATATTAAAGAATGTAGACAGCGTGGCGCTACAATGCTATTAATTTAAGGGGACTAATTGCCAATGTTGGAGTCAATAATACCAATTTTTCTCAATTACTTTGTTTTGTTTGTTTGTCCTGAACATCGTTCTAAAACAGCACTCCCAATTACATTTTAACCCCATTGCAAAACGCCGTAAAGATCTAGTATGCAAAACAGCACCATTTAATACTTTACACACACATAACTTCTACTGTTTTCTTGGTCCCTATCTGTACAATAAATTAAATAAAATTCTAAATTTATATTCCCAAAATAAAACTAACTGCAAATATTCTGTAACCAAATACCTAAAATCCCTTGATTACGATGAAACTGAAAACTTATTAATGACTATTACTTAATTCTACAGTGCACTTATTTACACACTCTCACACACACACAATCACACACCTTCACACATACTACACACTACATTGCAAATGTCGATTGGCATTCTTAGTTTATTTTTCATTATATTCCTTTTTTACCTATTTTTTAAGTTCTTAAAATACTAGAAAATGTTTACTAATAAATGTACCTTAGTTCTTAAGTGTTGTAAACTAGACTTTTAGTTCCCACCATAAGGTTACCCGTGAGACAAATAAAGTTTTATTTTATTATTATTTTATTTTATTATTATATTATGTAAATAGAATTTCATGACCTAATAGTTCATTATATTAACATATTTTTGTAATCAAACACGATGAGGTAACTTTTATATTTTACTTTGTAAGTAAAAGTTAATTCTAAGCTAGCGCGCGTACGTAATTTTGAAAATATACGGCATTTTCGCAATAAAAGCCATATTCGATGAGTAATATGACTAAGATCACCACATTGAGGAACCTGGTATTAGTGATATTGCGGTACGAGGTACGAGCAAAACATCTTATGAGAAATAAAGTCATTATTTATAAGTCAAAGTGTGCTCTATTGATATTAAAGGTGGTAAGTTCACCATGTTTGCTGACGATACTGTTTATTTAAGGGAATAACCTAGAATCAGGTCTTTGACACAACTCAACATGGTTTGAAAACTCTTGTATTGAGATGATAAATTGGTATCAGTTTGAGGTTGGAATGCAGCCCACGCACGTTAAGTACGGGAAAGATCAAGCGTTTATGTTTTGGTAGGGTACGCTGTATAGACCATATTAAACATGTTGGAAGAAGAAAGACATCTAAAAGTAATTTTAAAACATTAAGAGATATCGCGACGTATAAACTTACTTTAAAAACTTATAAAGCGTTGGGCACGTGTATTTTGACATAATGTAAAACAGTTTGGGGAGCGGCAGCTAAGATTATCGAAGTTGAACGTTGGCACATGGCGTGTGCCGATGACTCGAGTGACGCTAACTACTCGTACGTAGAACATACGTAGTAAGAAAAATTACGAAACTCTCATGACATGTTACGTCAAACTAGACAAATGTTTTTCTATTTGCTTCTGAATTTTGTTTTTGTTTTCCGGCTTCACTCAAGTCTTCGGCGCACTCAATCTACCTTTCTTTAATCTGTGGTTTGACTAAAGCTTCCTTTTCTCTTTATCAAACTGCATATTGCTCGTAAACTATGATTTACCATAACGTGCGTAGGTCTTTTTTAATAAGAAGAAGAAATCTATCATATCTTTATCTGACATCTGCGAATAAGCTGCCAAGGACGTTTTGCTCAATTTAATCTATACATATAATAAAACAGTAACCGAACCATTTCTGTACATTGAATATTTTTCAAAAAGAGTAATTGGTATGCAATATGTATGTTCTGTAGATACCAAAACCATGGTTAAAAAATTTTTTTTCTGTTTGTCTGTTTGCCTGTTTGTCTGTTTATCTGTTTATCTGTTTGTATGTGCGTCAATCACGTAATAACCACTGGGCAGATTTTTATAAAATTTCACATGCTGATACACAATATTAGGTGCAACTTATAGGCTACATTTTATTTAAAAAAAATATATTTTTGGGGTGGCTCTCCATACCTGTAAACAAATTAAAAAAATTAATTCGCGAATACATCATTGAGTGAGGTTTCATTGAAAAGGTCTTTAAAAATTATATCGAGGTTTCTAAATGCGTTTTTTGCTAAAATAAATATTTTTTTAGATATAAGCTTCTAAAGTCCTGAAAATGTCATACCACGTGACAATGTGAGATTTTGGTTGAGTTGCAGACATGCCTTTTTATAATCTCAACCTATAGATTAAGACGTTGAGACACTCAATGAATCCTCAAAAACCTTCAAAAAATAACTAACTCTCTGCCCGCGGCTTAGATCGCGTGGGCTACAATTTTCTGTATTTTTAAAGAGGCGCGCGCTCTGTGAGAATTTGGTTAAACTTATTTCCATAGAAAATTATTAAAACAACTATAGACATATGCATATATCACTGGTCCTGCGATCGTAGTTTTTTTAAACTTTTGTTGTGCTCCTCTAAAGATACAGAAATTAGTAGCCCACGCGTGCAATGCCGCGGGCGGAAAGCTAGTATATAATAAGCTGCGAAGGACGTTTTGCTTAATTTAATAGTTCGGGAGCCAGATAGCGATGTATATTCTGACCATGTTATGTAGAATTAAGAAAGTAATTGCCAAGTTAAACAGTAGTAGTAGCTCATCACCGACACATATTTCAAGGTTGCTTTTATGCATGTACTTCTAATTGCAATGTGACATTTACATAAAACTTATTCAACAGCTAATGTGATTGTACAAGTATCATTACAATAATTAAATACAAGTTCAGTCGAATAAAACAATACTGCAGTTCATTGTCGATCTATCAATCTTTACACACATCACAGTCAATATGTTGAACACATTATATGAACATGTTTCTTCCATACAAAATGTGCTCAACTTTCGTTTAATGTTTGGACATTATTATGAGTTTAATTCTAGTAATAAGTTTGTTAAGGCACTTTCTATTAGTTATTGTTTATTTATAATTTCTTTTAATATATATTTTTTAATGTTTATATTAACATTTAACGGTGACGGAATTGCAAGTACGAGCTATAAAGCAGTGGTGTATTCCAAATTTGTTTTTAATTTGCTTCTCTCATTCTGGCATAAGCAAAGATATATTTTTACCTATAGTTCGTCTGTTTCAGTGATAGATATAATCATGAAATCTGATAATAAATATTTGAATGCACATATTTCTGTATACATTAATATTTCTATAATTTTGATTTATTTATGTTCCCGTTACTTACTGTTTATTTTGACATTTGAATTATTATTAGTAGATATATTTATAGTAATGTTAGAAATATCTGAATTTGTTTCACATTTACCATCTACGATGATATTTGAGTTGTTTTGGTTTCGCATGTCACGTCTACAGAAGTATCTTCACGCAAATCTTAATGCAGATTTGGACTCCGATGAAAAGACTTTTCATTTAAAAAAGTTCTTACATATTTACAAAATGTTGTTAGATAATATGCAGGATGTTATCAGTGTTGCTAAAATACTGGTGAGTAACGTAATTCGATTCATGTGAATAAAATAGAATACACATTTTTTGAGTAAGTTAATATATGAAAGGGGCGAAAGAAAAAAAACACTGCTTCAAAGATACCTGAAGGATTTTGAGGTCGTTTAAAAAAATAACTTGTTTTTATTACTCTTATGAATTTCAGATGTTGGTTGACATCGTTTACATCTTCGTTAAAATAAACTTTGATAACTACTTTGGAATTTTAAACTTGATATATGAAGTAAGTTCTAAATGCCTAATAAAAGCCAGTAATTAATTAATTATTACTAAAGTTAATCACTTCTACTGCTATATGGCAATGGGCTCCTCATCATGATCGAATTTCAAGCATGGGGATCTATCTCAAAATCGTGTAGCTATATAATGCGATATATGTAATATCCTGATTATTGACACTCACTGTCAGGATATTGCTATACCGCTTTCTCGGCCCTGTGCTCTATTCATCAAACGTTACAAGCCTTGTATTACAAGCTTTTTCGCTTGTAAATTCGAGGGTTTTTAATGCATTTATCATAACTAGATATGTAAACTACCGTTTACAAGCGAAATCATTTGTCATTTTGTGATTTACGAGTATTTTTTTACACGTGTATTAGAGGATTTTGTTTATCATAAATGTTTTTGCAATTGGTAGCTTGTAACTTGTAACGAAAAGTCTGAGGGTGTCCAGAGACTCTTAATAAATATTACATGTGCTCATATTTTAATATTTTCGGTGGATACGCGTCCAAGGGATTTACACATCATTAGTATTTCTTTCCATTCTACTTCTTTGGATAGTTTATTGGAAAAAAACAGTAAATATAACAATTTCTTTAAGAATTAATTATACAACTGTAACTTTCGAATCTAATTTTCAATTTGTAATTGGTATAATTTGTGATGAGAATATAATTTGCCAACATACTATTTTTGTTTTTAAGAAAACTTTTATAAAAATACCACAAGTGTCGCCAATAGATCTTATTAGCCTTATTTATACACGAAAACTAGCGAAATATTTACTTTAATTCGAGACATAACCTAGGAATAGAAAACTTGCTATTATCAAACATTATTTAATTAATACATATACACAGTAATAGAATCTTTTCAAAAATAGAATTTCAATTCAAACAAAAACATAAAATGACTTTTCGAATGCCAAATGTTAACCCTGGCATGCCTTACGTGGTATATGACAGACTCCGCCGCGAGATAAATCGACACATCTTTGAATTATTCACGCAAATGTTCTAAAGGTTTCTGTAACTAAGTTGGTTTGACACCATAAGATTAGATAATAACGATTTGGG
>LQNK01000218.1:40131-57846 GCA_001586405.1 Phoebis sennae | reverse complement strand
AGTTGATTGTTTTGATGATGTGTTAGCATTTAAGTAATATTATGTACTGCTAATTTTAAGGGGGAAAAGTGTAATGTCGGGTGGATCGAAAACTTTATTTGTGTCAGCCATTAAACGCTCATTCTGCGATAGTCCGTGTTTTATTGCATACACTACACTTGTAATGTTTGATAAATAGGGCACTGTCCGCAATAAGATTAATAATTAATATTATAAAACAATGGCATAATTTTATTTTATTGAAAATTCTTTAAAATTGTTCAATTTATTGGTTTCAGGGACTTAATAGAGTATCTATGCTATTGATATCATCTTCACTGCTTGATGCTCTTCTTATTTTCATGGCGCCCATATTTCTAGAATTGACAATGAACGAATATGACAAAATGAAGGCAACCTTATCTATGGAGCTCTTACTGCTTCGTGGTAAATATATTTCTAACTTAATAGTGCTATATTTATAGCCAAATTACTCAAGAGCTACGAGCCTTATGTACAGGTAACAAAGGCAGGCAGACTTAGGCAAGATTATTTGTATAGTGCAGCGTAGTGCAAGGGGTAATGATAATATGTTAGCAAGTTAGTGTATAGTTTCTGCATCAACTAATCGCCATTCTATCAAGGCACTTAAAAAATCATAAGAAATGAGTAATGTACGTATTGCCGTGGTTAACATCATCTTCCGAATTTCATCACATTGATGCTTGAATTTAAAAGGCGCTTCATTATTATTCTGCCCCTTTCTCCTTTCTTTAGCGAAATGGTAGAAGCAGGTTTATTAATTCTCCCTTTTAATATCAACTTCCTCATTGACATCGCTTACTGTTCAGTTACTTCTATATTTTGTTGAAGGTTTTAAATTTAATGATATTTAATTCCATTCCACTCCAGGGAATCTTGTTATACAATCCTTGATATATAAATGAATTTTTAACACAGAAAACAGTGAGGATACCAGTGTTCTTAAAATGATCTCATAAAGAATCGCGCGCTTTTAAAACATATATTTAACGTATAGCTCGTTTTGAAACACAAATACCGTTTGTACACCCGCAGCCATACCCATAATTATAAGATACTTTATGCCATAATGCTATGGAAATACCCAAAATATACAATTCTAACTGTATTAACGTCTGTGAGATATCTTATTTCCTTACAGCATATACTGCCGAATTAAGCAAATATGTGTTAATGATTAGCATTACTAACACACATGACGTGGGACACCTCAAAAAATGCTTTGGGTATCTTTAGTGATATACCCAAAGCATTTGACTGCGTGGTACCCTCGATAATACTATGCTAACTCAGTGATTATGCTATTGAAGGCATAGCTTCCAATCTCATAGCTTTATATTTACGGAATAGAATTCAAATTGTTCTCATTAATGGAGAACAATCGCGTGGATTATCGATAGGGATTGGCGTACCTCAAGGTTCAATCTTAGGTCCATTTTGGTTTTTAATATATATAGATGATTTACCTTTTCTTTCCATGTTAAGGATATGTGAAAAATAGTGCAAATAAATAAATATTCTGGGACATTTAACACTACACTATCTAGTCCCTAAGCAAATCTCGTACTATGGAAACTAGACAACTGATAGAAATTTTTTTGTAAACACATACTCGTACGTACTATAGATATATAAACACAGACAGAAAGTACAATCTTCATATCATATCTTTTTTATTCAAAGGCATTGAACCCACACCCTCTGGCGCAATAGACCATTGCCACGGGTCTCAATGTCGTAACGATCCAGAAAGTGAAGATGGAAGGTCATGTGATCAAGGAAAAACTCACATTATTTTTAATTTGTCTTTTCAGACAAGAACTATCGGGACGTTATTTACGAAACCCTGGAGTACATTGAAGCACGTCCACCCAGCTATTCGTTATGGAAGATTTTCCCTATTAATATCAATCTCCTCATTGGTTTCGTTAACTGTTCTGTTGCTTATGTAATCGTTTTGCTTTCCTTCAAATTTTAGATTATCAGTATTATTCTGCAATATTTGAAAGTGTGTAAATTTAAAAATGTAACAATATTGATGTTTTATAGAGTGCAAAACAATAGTTAGAATTTTTTTCTGTTTGTCAGCCTGCATATGCGTCAATCACGTAACATGTCACAAAATGGCGAATATGTTTTCTTAAAAAAATGCCGTCTTTTGTGTTACAACAAATTAAAAATAAGAAGACGGATTATCCTTTTACGTGTAACTAATTATTTGTCTCATTATTTTTTTAATCTAATCTATATCTACACCCAGATGTACGCGTAGGATTAGAGTCACCCGAGTCTTTGGCACACTCCATCTGTCTTTTACTCTAATCTGTGATGTACTCTAATCTCAAAAATAATATCAGATTTGATATCGTAAAAATCAATTCCTTAACCAATTCATTTCTAAGTTGATTATTATTATTTCTATAATCCTATATGGTTTTATATGTGTACATCTAGGGTTCAAATATCTATGGACGATTATTGGGATTTTTTAGAATGAAAAGCATTCACCCATGGCTTCACTCGTGTAAACTAGTTTATTATACTTAAAATAATATTGTCTTTTATTTATTGCTCAAACCAAAATGATTTACGGAATTTTACACGATATTTATGAAGGAAAATTGGGAGAGGTATAGAACAGGATAGGAGAGAAATGAGATAGGATTACAGGCCTCTGGACCCCCGCTCACGGTACGAAACACAGTGCAATGCTGCTTCAAGCCGATTTTCTGTTGGGGAGCGGTAATTTTATCGGTGCACGTGTGAGCTTGGCTCATAAGAAAATGTGGGCAGAGGTATATAGCGTAAATACATACACAAAGCGACAGCATATGTTTATTTCCAACAGTTGAATGAAAAAAAATTATATTAAAAATCTTAAATAAAAGCATTACATTATTTTCATAGCTATTTAATTCCGTCCAGCTTTAACTAAAAAAACTTTATGCTAAAGAACGTTCGTTAGTTTCTGCTTTTAAAGCAGATTACATGTTTATTGAAGAAATGATATATTAACAATTATTATGCTGCATTTTTTAATCAAGCTATAAATATTTTATTTTCCGTTGAAATTTAATGACCAGACCAAAAAATACCTGAAGAGAAACTATATAATATAATGAAACATTAATAAACACAGATGAATGTGCATTTAAATATTTATTGTCTTTTTCCACCACCAATCAATAAATCAATATAAGAGACGAGAAACTACACTGGTGCGAGCTTGGCACAATCGCGCGATGGTCGGCTCCCACTCTTTTATTGCTATAGATGTTAGGCAGCAGAATAACCCCCTGTCGCCTCTTACGACACCCACGGGTAGGAATGGGGTGGCTAAACAATTATTCTAACCCGTCGCCACACGGGTGGAAGGAAAAAGTAGAGTACTAGGACCAAATAATTATTGTTAAATGAATTATTGAAAATGAATAAAACACACTACCGACAGCAAATCAGTGGTTACCTTTATTTCGTTGGCCCTTCCATTTAATTAAGATATGTATTTAAAGAAAACAACAGCTAAACCTCATTTAAAGTCTATTGAGCAAAAATAAATAATATTCTTGGACATTTAACCCAAACTAATCAAAGCTCGTGCTATGGAATCTAGATAACTGATAGACATACTTTTAAACACATTTTTTTTTCCAATCGGGTCATCGAATTTATGATAAATTTATCAACACTCGTTCCTATGAGTTTAGAAAAATAATTATAAAACAAATATTGGAGCCATTCTGAAGCAATATATTATAATTAATGCTGCTATAGTATAAAGTACAATCGTTGCAAAAATAACTATTTCGACGTATACTAAATTTTCATACAAAATAATATGAGATATGCTTTCAACCGTTGCATCTACCACGTAGGAAACAGTATCGATGATCTAATATTTGAATGAGAGCAAAGCGATTATATAAGTTACAGAACAATTGACGAAACCAATGATGAGGTTGATATTAAAGGGGAAAATCTTCCATAACGTATAGCTGGGTGGACGTGCTTCGATGTAGTCCAGAGCTTCGTAAATAACTTCTCGATATTTCTTGTCTGAAAAGAAAATTTAATGTTAAGAGAGTTTTTCATAATAGACCACATGCAAGAAATAGATTTTTGTGACCAGTTCAGTTGAATACTTATACTTATTAATATAATACTTCTTGATGCGCCGTTGGCGATCGACCTAACGTTTTTTGTATTAAATTAGGTGGCAATTATTACATCAATTTTATAGTAAATAGTTTTAATTAATAGTTTAATTACAAATTAAACCTCCAAGCGGGCGCGCGTAGTATTCGACTGCGCTTGTTTCTTTTTCGTTCATATTATTTTTATTATTCATGAGATGTATTTCTCATTTCTAGTAGCTTGTCTCTACATAATTTGGAATAAAATAAAGAATATACACTCGGGGCGCTCTCCCCACTACACAAATTGCAATTGTTTTAGCTCTGGCGCGATCGTCGAAAATATTAATTAATTGAGTTGTTTACGGTTACTAGTAAGTGCAATAATTAGGATTTACCAAGAGAAGATGTAGAAAAGAGTGAATCAGGGCTCAATGATAAGGTTCTGAAACTACCGACTAAATTGTTTCAGAGGAACATCGGTCTGATCAGGAATCATACTGCTCTGGTTAAGATAGGGATACTTAGCCAATTTCAGAAATAAATAGCTGTTTTACAGAGCGCGATTAAGTTACGTTGCCCTTGTGGCGACGAGTAGTACGTGTACCGCCACCCCATTTCTAGCCGTGGGTGTCGTAAGAGGAGACAGAGGGTAACTCTGCTGCATAACGTCATCAGCAATACAAGAGTGGGAGCCGAGCATTGCACAATTGAGCCAAATTCGCACCGGTGTAATAAACACCCGCTTAGCAGAAGACCGGCATGAAGCAGTATTGCACTGTGACTCGTACGGTGCACAGCAGTCTGCATTCCCACCCTTTTCCCCTCCCGTCCAGTTTTACTCCCCTCCCAAATGCCTTTTTATATTCCTCCCAATTCATATGCAAAATCTTATTAAATTGAAATAGATAAAGACACCGACTTGGTATAGATTTCGACAAAAATAAAATTAAAGTTTTTAGAGACAGAGATTTTCTACTTTTTAGAGGGGAAGTCGGTTCAATTTTTTTGGCAAGTTTTTATTTTTTATTGTCTTGTGAAGGGTAATCAAATCATCTAGTCATAATTCAGTTGGTATATACATCATTAAACCTTAACCGTAGAGCTTATTCTGTTGATTTTCGAAGAGTTCCCTGGAATATCTTCCATATGGAGGATCAGCCTGTAAACAATTTTATATATATTTTTATTTAAAAAAATCCAAATCGGTCCATAAACGCCGGAGATCTGCGGTAGCATACATAAAAAAAATAACAAAAAAAATACGGTGGAATTGATAACTTTCTCCTTTTTTTTGAAAGTCGGTTAAAAAGTGTGTCAAATGACACCGGATGTTATGTGTATAATAAGTACCATTGGTTAGCTAAATCTTGAAGGAATAACTATCCGTTGATACAGAGAAAAGTAGTTATCATAACTAAGCAGCACCATGACAACTGATTCAGATGTTGGGCATGCCCTGTATTACCTGTCAATTTCATTTCTAGCTCTCGCGGAATCTCATAAAAATAACGGTTTAGTGACAAATATATTTACCACGACATCGTAAGAGTTCCATAGACAAAGTTGCCTTCATCTTGTCGCATTCGTTCATAGTCAATTCTAGAAAAATGGGCGCCATGAAAATGAGAACGGCATCAATTAATGAAGAACTAATTAATATCATAGACAGTCTGTTTGGTCCCTGAAACAAACAAAGTCTCAATCATCATAAACTTAAAAAGATTCCTGTTTTTGTATATAAGGTGTTTCATAGCTAGCGTTTCATATTTTTACATGACATTCAGAACGTGTACCTAAACACGTAAAAAATAATGAAACGGGTCGGCGAGGCTTTGTTAATTTAAAATAGATAAGAAAAATAGATAAGAAATTTATTCAGGATAAAGGTACACAACACACAATACATAAGAAAGACAGACAGAAGTATAAACAGAAAAAATAAAAAATAGGAAACACAGCTTGAAAAGTTAAAATGCCTGTTTATACAGGTTAGGTGAGGTAGTTGTATGGTGTACTACATTCCTGAAATTGGTCCTGACTCAGCTGTATACCACAGTCGCGAGAAAGTGGCACTGATCTTCCGTCAGAACCTGGAGGATAAGAAACTTAGCATAGCTAGATAGAAACTTAGCTTAGCAATATGATTTATTTATTTAAAAGGCTCTTTAAAAGGCCACAAACACACCCACGAGACCCCTGGTATCGTAACACTTATCATCAGGTGGATCGCTTACTCGTTTGTCTCCTTCTTCTATAAAAAAGACACAGGCCTATGGTCCGAATCCAGTTCATGTACAAATAGATACAGAGTGCAAGAGTGCTTTAGAAGAAGAATGTCGCTAATAGCATGTGGAAGGAACGAAAGAGGCAACAGCAGTCGAAGACATAATAAAAAGGTGAGGCTGACTCGGACAACATGTTGAACAGAGGTATGAATTGAGTTATGAGACTAGTTGAGATCGTGATAAAGTTGGAAAAAATTATAATTTCATCGTGTAGGTCATCAGCGTCTTCAAACGTCGATACACGTCGATTAGCTAATGAATGAAGAGTTCTGGTCGACGGTTATGATGTTGCTTCGGTTTCATGATCAACTTCCTCATATCCAATTTAAATACTATTGCAACACAACGCCAGTTCGAAAATTTATGTCCTTAGTTTTAAGCAAATATGTAATCAGATATATACGATATGGATGTCTAAATAGGTATTAGAACTTACTTCATCAACCAAATGTGAAATTCCAATGCTGTAATCAAAGTTTAATTTTATGAAGACGTAAACGATGTCAATCAACATCTGAAATAGATAAGAAGTATTGAATCATTCAATCATTGTGATAACTCATCGTCCTCAAATGCTTACAGGTAACTTTTAAAAAGTGATTTTTTGTATCTTTCGCCTTTATGACATATCAAATATCTCACAAAAATCCACACTCCATTATAATCATCTACTCTATGTGAAATTCAAATAACTTCACTTACCAGTATTTTACTAACTCTGATAACATTGTGCATTTGATCTAATAAGGTTTTGTAAATGTGTAAAAACCTTTTTAAATGCAAATCCCTTTCCTCGAATTCCAAATCTGCATTAAGTTTTTCATGAAGATACTTCTGTAAACGTGACATGCGACACCAAAATAACTCAAATATCATCGAAGATGGTAAATGTGAAACAAGTTCAGATATATCTGTGACTATCATAAATATATCTACCGTTATTTTTGAAAAGGCCGAATCATTTACAAGGAAAAGCAAACTTAACTGAAGAAAAATAAAACAGACATTAATAAATACAGAAATATGTGCATTCGAATATTTATTATCCGATCTCATGATATTATCTATGACCAAAATAGACGAACTATATTTAAAAAAATGTCTTTGCTTGTGCCAGAAAGAAAGAAGCAAATTTAAAACAACTTTCGAATACACCACTACGCTATAGGCTGTATATAACTCTCCATCAATCGTGAACTTATTTACAATAGTTAAATAATATATACTAAAAGAAATCAAAAATAAACAATAACCAAAAAAAAGTGCTTTCACAAACTTATTACTGGAATTGATTTCAAAATAGTGTGCGAAAATTAAACGAAAAATGAGGACATTTTGTATGGAAGAAATGTGTTCATATATTGAGTTCAACATGACTACTGTAATGTGTGTGCGGATGTTGAAATATGCCACGACAATGATCTGAATTAGTATTCAATCAAACTGAACTTGCATTTATAATTTTAATGATACTTGCTTTAATATTCCGTAGTGATCACATTAACTGTTGAATAAATTATATGTTCTCCTATAGCAATGTCATCAGTTTTGGCCAGGCCAAGGACTGTGTTATTAAAAGTATTCAATAAAGCGATTGGCTTATACAGTGAGAGGAAAGAAAATTTATTGAAATTTTGTATTTCATCAATTTATTTGACAAAAATAAATTTTATAATCATTTTTAGGTTTTTTTTTTACAAAATAACAGAATGTCTACACTGTATGAAATACGCTAGAAACAAATTACGAAAAAATATTCTTAAATATAACATTAAAGACCCCCTGTACATCGTCAATGTGAAGGCTATTGTGAAATGACAAAGTATGAAAGATTTCCATAAGCATATCATAAGAATTATGAATTAAATTTTAAAACAAATACCATGTTATTTAGACTTGCGGAGACTTTAACATATTAAAACAAAGAATAGATATAGTTTATCTTACAATAAGTTCATCTTTTCTCTTTTAGTTTATCTTTTTTATAATTATTGGTATCTTATTTATTGACTTTTTAAACTCCAAATGGCCACAATCAGGTCTGATTGTCAGACTGCAATCAGAACTACAGAGAAGAATTCAGCCTTGATCTGATATATAATGTATTTGAATGAATGAATAAATATAAGTTATTTATTGATTTAAATATAGAATTAATTTTTTAACTCAATTTTAACAGACTGAATTACGAATATTAAAGCCTTATGAAATTTGTAACTATGAAATATTTCTTTATTTCTAACTTTGATTATTTCGAAAGATAATTCTTCTTTGATAACGCTTATACCTGTGTTTCGAAATGTCCTACAATAAATCATACTTGAGTAATCAACTTAATTAAAGTACACTACTGATATCGTAACCTATTTAAATAATAAATATATTGATTTTGTGTGTTCAAATATAGGTAAAAGTATTTTTTTATTTTTTCCAATCGAGTTAGTGGTTAGAGCATATAAGATCTGTCTGAATGATATTTAGCATATCTACATGATTTCTAAATATAAGAAAATCGTTAAGTAATATTTTTTTTAATAATTTTTTGCCATAACATAGGACCATTAAAAAGTAGACTGTGAGTGACTTTTATTAACCGATTTTCTAAAGAGGAGGAGGTTATCAATTCAACCGTATTTCTTTTATGTATGTTACCGCATATCTCCGGCGTTTATGGATCGATTTGGAAAATTCTTTTTGCATTCGAAAGAGTAGAGTGTCAGTGTGGTCCCATATAAATTTGGTTCAAGTCTGATCATCCATGTGCAAGATATTATAGAATAACCAGCTCTGCTGTTAAGGTTTAATGATGTATATACCAACTGAATTATTACTAGATGATGTGATTACCCTTCACAGGGCACTAATAAGGAAAAAATAATAGCTTTTTGCCAAATAATAGAACTTTGTATAGATTTAAACAAAAAACAAATATAAAAGTTATTTTCTACTTGTTAGAGTGAGGAAATCGGTTCTATTTTTTGGCAAAAAGTTATTATTTTATTTTTGGAATCTATTCAAAGTCTTTTTTACCATTACCTATTTTGTATTTTATAGGATATTTGGAGAGGAGTAGTACAGGATGGGAAGGGAATGACATGGGAATAATGGCCCCCGGGCCCCCACTTACTGTACGAGACACAGTGCAATACTGTGTCACACTAGCTTGGTCCAATCGTGCAATGGTCCCATTCTTATATTGCTATAGAGGTTATGCAGCAGAATTATCCCCTAACGCAAATATAAATAAAACGACAGCTAAACCTCACTAAAATTTTATTAAGGAAAAATAAATAAATGAGGAGAAATAAATAAAGGAAAAATATTCTTGGTCATTTGACACAACACCATCGATGAATACAAAATTATATGACACATGCTTTCAATCGTTGCATCTACCACGAAAGAAACAGTATTGATGATCTAATATTTGAATGAGAGCAAAGCGATTATATAAGTGACGGAACAATTGACGAAGCCAATGAGGAGGTTGATATTAAAGGGGAAAATCTTCCATAACGTATAGCTGGGTGGACGTGCTTCGATGTACTCCAGAGTTTCGTAAATAACTTCTCTATAGTTTTTGTCTGAAAAGAAAATTTAATGTTATGTCATAATACCCCAAATGCGATACGATTTTTGTGACCATAATATTATATCAACTGAATAACATTTTGTTGCGCTGTTGGCGATCGACCGAACGTTTTTGTATTAAATTAGGTTACAATGATTATGAATTTTATAGCAAATAAATTAGTTTGAATTAATTGTTATATAACGAATTTAATGATAGCTTAATCCCCTACTGATATTGCTCATCTTCGAACTCGACGTTTTCTTTCATCTAAACTATCCACCTATCTTTCTTTTATTTTCTAATCTGTTGTTAGCTATTGTAATCTTCTGCCACTAAAAATGTGTCAAATGACAACGAAATATATTTCTATAAAATAGCATCTGGTGGTTGCTAAATTTTGATGAAATAGTCGATGCAGAGAAAAGTAAGGTTAAGGTTAGTTAAAAATATATTTACCACGACATCGTAAGAGTTCCATAGACAAAGTTGCCTTCATTTTGTCGCATTCGTTCATAGTCAATTCTAGAAAAATGGGCGCCATGAAAATAAGAACGGCATCAATTAATGAAGAAAAGATTAATTGCATAGACAGTCTGTTTAGTCCCTGAAACAAATAAAGTCTCGGTTTTAAAGCAATGCAATCCTTGGGAAATGACTACATCCCATATGGCCTTGATGATGATTTTCTCATATTTTCCCTAGAAGTCTGATAGAGTGATAGCTTGATGCCACTTTCAGGGATTGGCCCGGTTCGTGGATTCCAATTACAATACTCTCTTTCCACTGGTCCGGAAAGGTGCTATTGGATAGAAGACAGTTGAAAATAGATTTGGGAAGCTTTTCCGTCACGTGATATAAATAAATAAATAAAAATCGGTCATGAGGAGAAACCCGACACGCCCATACCACACAGACGTTTTACAAGTGCTCTTACTAATTTTTATAACTTACTGCATTAACCAAAAATGTAATTCCAAAGTTGTTATCAAAGTTTAATTTCACGAAGATGTAAACGATGTCAACCAACATCTGAAATAGAAAAGAAGTATTTAAACATTTTCAACTGTTCTCAAAAGCTTACAACTAAACTTCTTATACTACGGTAATTTTTAAACAGTGATTTTCTTTATCTTTTACCTTTCTGACATATAAACTAACTCTCTAAATGCACACTGTATTATATTCGTAGTTAAAAATTCAATAAATTCCCTTACCAGTATTTTAGCAACTCTGATAGCATTGTGCATTTGATCTAACAACGTTTTGTAAATGTGCAAAAACTTTTTTAAATGCAAATCCCTTTCCTCGAAATTCAAATCTGCATTAAGTTTTTCGTTAAGATACTTGTGTAGACGTGACATTCGACTCCAAAACAACTCAAACATCATCGAAGATGGTAAATGTGATGCGAGTTCAGATATATCTAATACTGTCATAATTATATTTTCCGTTATTTTTTCAAAAGCCGAAATATTTGCAAGGTATCGCAAACATAACTGAAGAAAAATTGAACAAACACTAATAAATACAGAAAAATGTGCATTCAAATATTTATTATCAGATCTCATGACATTATCTATGACCAAAAAAGACGAACTATACTTAAAAAAATGTCTTTGCTTGTGCCAGAAAGAGAGAAGTACATTTAAAACAAGTTTCGAATACACCACTACGCTATAGGTTCTATATAAAGCCCCATCAACCTTGAGTGTAGAAATAATAGTTAAATAATATATACTAAATAAAATTAAAAATAAACAATAACCGAATGAAAGTGCTTTCACAAACTTATTACTGGAATTGATTTCAAAATAGTGTGCGAAAAATAGACGAAAAATGAGGATATTTTGTGTGGAAGAAATGTATTCATATATTGTGTTTAACATATCTACTGTAATGTGTGTGCGGATGTTGAAATATGTCACGACAATGAACCGAATTAGTGTTTAATCTAACTGAGCATATTTATAATTAATGTAATAAAAATGAGTAATGATACTGGCTGTAATATTCCGTAGTGACAATCACATTAACTGTTGAATAAATTATATGTACTCGTGTAGCAATATAATTTTACAAGTATTTCAATTAGGCGATTAACTTATACAGTTGGAGGAAAGAAAGTTAATTGAAATTTTATATTTCATCAATTTATTTGACGAAAATAAAATTTGTAATTATTTAAGGTGTTTTATAATTATTCAGAATGTATGCAATAGCAATTTGAACTACAGACAAATAAATTACTTATTGATTTTAATACGAGGTTCAATTTTCAATTCCATTTTTATAGACTAAATTACAAACACTAAAGCCTGTCGTAACTACGTTACGAGACATTTATATAAAATTAAAAAAAAAGATCTCTTATGATGTTTTATATCTAATACCTACACTTTCACGACTTTACCAGGGTGCTATGTTTGCACCTCCACTATTAATATTTTTGTTCAATGAACCTATACACACAGCCAATAATTCCAATAAAAAGAAGTAACATACGCGGGATATAACTTTAAATTCTAGACCCAGTACGAAATAAAGTTAAGCCCTAATTCAAATAACTCAGTTTCAGCTTCTTCCAAGCACCGTAAGGGTTATTAAGGCACTAGTTCCCCGGGAGCTCCTCCGCTCATAAATTATGTATTCAAGTTATAAAATCCCGGCGAACGGCAGCATTCAACTGATCCTGCGTGCTTTAATGGTGCTAGGAGCTTCATCCACAATCCACTGCTGACAAGAAACGTAAGCAATCTTAGTCTTTTTTTTTATTTCTTTCATTTTACTACTTTTTTACGTTAAACGTTTGTTGATCTGAGTGCACTCATTAAATCCATTTAATATTAGTTGTAGCAAAAGTTAATCTCTTGAATTATCGTTCCATTTCTCTCCTGTTCTGTTTATATCATCATCTTTAGGGAGGAGGGGCCTATGCTTTGGAGTGCAATTTCAAAACGCAATAAATTCAGATTTAAAAAGGGGGCAAATTCAAATTGAAAAGGTGGTAAATACAAATTTAAACCACTGTTTTCTCACGTACATGATGGAGATGATAAAAATGAAAAGATCAAAAATCGAGCAGGGCCGGCACGTCATCGGCAAATTCAAATAAATAAATATCCGAACGCTGCAATCTGGAAATGCTTCAGCTGCAGCTACGCCCTATGGTTGATGATGTTCATAGGCTACGTTACTCAATTAACATCCTATGAACCCTATGTTTCTAGTGCCTGCTATAATGTTTAATATTTCTTAAATACGTCTGGGTAGTGTGTAATTAGTACTTTAGTCAAAAAATTACATTTTTCACTGAAGGATAAGTCACATAAAATGTGGCAAAATGCAATGTGTAAAATATATGTACAATAACTTCCAGATATTTAATATACGGCTATAGATTTTCACATTTTAATGAAAAATATTTGTCATTTTAGATTCCAGTGTGTCTCAGTGTCAATGGCATATTCACTATCAGTGCTCTCATGAATTTTTCAGGTTTACACCAGTTTGATTAGGGTTTGAATACCGTACGTAGTTTCACATTTCAACTTGTTCTGTAAAGTTGTATTTTGATTTATTATTTATTTAAATTTAGATCAATAATATTTTAATATTAAGAAAAAAAACAGCAGTAAGTTTGTTCGTAACGTTAATTATTAAACAAGTCATAAGGTTACATTTTTTGCAAAAGACTCAATACGAGTATATGGTGCTTTTTTTCTCTTATTGTATTCATTACTATGTTTTATGAAAGAAGTGTTTCCGTTTTCCTGAAATATCTGAAGTTTCAAATGTGCCTAGTCAAAATCAATGGGTCTTATTATATTGACTGCATAGTTATAAAATACTTATATCATTAACGAAAGAATGAGAGGTCCCTGAAACGGTTAAACATAAAATGTATTTAATTTGTAAACGTTGGTTAAATATTATTTTGTTATAATCCTACAAACATTACAAATGAAAAAGTTCGGATAATAAGTTGTTTGCATATGTCAATCACGCTGCAACTTCTGGACTTAAGATTGATTTATTAGATTGAATTATTAGATTAGGTGATAGAGTGTTTCTGTACATCCCGAATTAAACGCGAAACTGCGGCAGCTAGAATATCTATTTGTGAAGCGTTGTTTCGCCGCATAGCTGTTATTTGGTAAGTATAATAAGATTTAAGAATTTAGTTTAGCTTAGATTTGAATTATCTATAAACAAAAAATTAAAACTATAGCCAAACTTTACTTCTGATGTTTTTCTAACGAAAAACCCAACCATAAATTGTAAAGTTGGCAGCGCTGCATCACCTCTGTGCCTCGGAGAGTACATCAATACATAACGCATTTTTTGTATCAAAAATACATTAAAAACGCAATTTACATGACATACACGAATTCAAATTAAGTCATCGCAAATTGTGAATAATGCGACACCGTGTGAAGCCGAGCGAAAATGTATGAAATAATATGAATTATGCATACCCAGCTTTTCGATAGCTGTGGAACCAGTGTAAGAAGACCTGTGGATACTAAAAGTTGTTGTCCTTTAGAGATGCAAAGTTGTTAATGTGTCTGTTATTTTTAAGTTGTGTGTGTATGTTATTTTTAAGGATGGCGGATATGGAAATTGGAAATTATTGTAGACAATTAAATACCATTCATGATAATATGAACAATGGTCGTTCGAAACATTTGTCTGAATGCGTTTTAAAATTAATAAAAAAGCATATTAATTTTGAAGCGCTTGCATTCAAGAGAATATTTTTTTCGACAATCTGTTAAAAATAAACTTCGATAGTCTACACCAACATTTTAAAGAGGAAAACTTGGTTTGTTTGTTTGGTTTTAATGGATAGGCTCCAAAACCACGAGTAACATAGTCTATATTTTATAGACTATAATATAATATATATTACTATGTTACAGAATTCTTTCCAGCCACGCGGATCAGCTAGTATATTATAAAAAATGAGGTACAAGTTACAAAACTGTTTATTTTAAATGAAATTTTATGTTAGTAATTCGCTACTAAACATAATGATTTAAATTACATCTAATTAGAGTGTTATGGTAAATTATATTTTACTTTCGAATAAATAGAACACATATTTGCTGACAGATCAACGTACACTGGTCGTCCTTTGTATTACAGTAATGGGTACATCAATCTTATTGAGATTACGCTTGACGTTTCGAATCAGTGGGGATGAAAGAAATTCTTTATGCCCGTAATAAATGCTATTGTGAATTATTTTAAAGAAAATCGGGAAATGTCCAATTAATAGAAAAATTAACATTTCTACAAACAAGTCTTTTTTTATTAATTAAAAGACTTTTTAAGAAAGTATTTTTATTATGGAAATAAAAAATAATTATATTATAGACTAGCTTTCCGCCCGCGGCTTCGCCCGCGTGGACTACAAATTTCTGTACTTTGTGGATTTTCGAAGTAGAGGTGGTATGACAATTGTTAAGATTTAGAAACGTACGTTTGAAAAAAATATATCTCGTAAAAGGTCTAAGTTCGAAGTATATCCTACATTAAATATAACAAAAGTGTCACTGTTCAGTTTTATATAATTCTAATAATTCTATTTTAATTTTTTTGCAAAATATTGACATTTTGGAAATCTGACGTGTACTCTCAGAATAAAAGAGTTAATGTTTCCATGGATTTAACACAAATTTGCTTATGGACGCAAATAATATCTTCTGCATGTTGGTTAGTCTTTGTTGTGATTGGCCGCCATGATCGTCATCTATTTTCGAGATCAAGCGAAGGCTACATTTATCAATAAAAAGTGCTTTAAATAACACTTAAAATATTAAATTTAATATACCTACGCGCATTGATGATATGTTTTGATGGATCACTTTGAACCCACATATCTTTTTTATTTGTTAACTGATTTGAATGAAATAAACACTAAAACCTCCGGGGCTTAACCGATTTAAACCGTATTTAAATCGGTTAAGCCGTTTCGAAGTTCACTGCGTACAAACGCCCGACAAACAGACAAACAGACAAACAGACAAACAGACAAACCGACAAACAGACAAACAGACAAACAGACAAACAGACAAAAATTCTAAAAATGATTGTTTTGAGTTTAGTATCATAAATGAAACACGAAACACTAATTTTTTCTTGAAAATATTAAATGTACAGACACGGCTAGTCTACGATTTTATTATATGTACCTATAGATTATGTTTAATCCTATAAACTTATAAATTATCATTAAATGTTTTTGTAAAAAATAATGACTTTTCTAAGCCCTAAATCTAATAAAATTGGGTTGTATGTCAATAATACAATTTTTTTTTTTTGAAAAAGAAAAACAGTTATCTTTTCTTTTTCTAGTAGGAGCAGTAAAAGATGTATTTCATTATTAAATTTAAGTCATGAAATATCTGTTATACTGAGATGTACCATTACATAACGGATACGTCTTAAAGCCCTAACATAATAAACAATAAAATTTCCAAAGACAATAACCGGGATTGTATAAACAAATAAAATTTCGTAAGTCGCCATTAAAATATTTTATATCTTATGAATATAATCCCCGTTTTATAGCTTCTTAAATTTGAACAATTTTAAGGGCAATAATAAAGAAGGTATAAAATCGTAGACCCTTAAAGGATTATCTTTGTCAGCTACACGTTTTTTATTTTCAAGGGGTAATTGTGTATTTATGCTGTATTTTAATCTAAAAATTACATAAAAGTTTTTCCATTTCCTTTTTGTATTTTATGTCTTCGATATAATTCAGACTTTATAATGGGTTGTACACGTAAAAATTTTATGATAATTGTGTTTTCTTGGATTTTCTTTGTATTCATAAGGTGTTCTATTGGGACATCTTCTTACACTTCAGTACTTATATTACCTTCTTCTAAAAAGTCTAGTTTTTTTTCGCAAATCAATATTATGGATTTTTTTTAAGACATAAACTTATAACATGCTCGGTATTATCAAAATATAAATTTCTTAATATCCAACGTTCTTTTTTTTATAAATTTTAAACGTATATATTAAATGTAATTTCCTCGCCACTCATATTATACGATATTATGATATGATGTTATATATTACAAAATGGTCAAATTCTGAGCTAAAAGTCCATTCATCATCTGGTCCCCAGGGTCCAGAGTTGTGAATTTAAATTGAGTTCTGTTTATGTATAATTCAACTAATTTGATTGAATTCTAAAATTTTTGATTTTCTACGAATCGTTCTCAGAATATATTTTTCTACTTATTTGTTACCAGTTACTATCCAACTTAAGTAATGCCTATTTAAAAAAAATACTTTAAACCAACTTCCCGAAATATGAGGACTGAGGAGGTTTTCAATTCGGGCGTACTTTTTTTAAATATTCACAGCCAAGTCCCAAACATTTTTTGTGAATACACACAACATGCATACTATACATATGTTTTATAATTCTAAAGACAATAAAACATATTATATATTCTATAGACGTAATAATAACAATTTAGAAGACACAATTTGCAATACTATCAGATTCAGCTGAAATTCCATCCATCATCTGGTCCCAAGGGTCCAGAGTTCGGAACTTAAATTGAGTGGGTGTTGTTTGAAGTGTCATCGAAACTTCGCGGGAATTGAAAATTTACGACTGTTTCACTTTATAATGAAAAGAATTTGAATTTGTATTTTACTTATTTATGCAAGATGA
>LQNK01000218.1:19299-30963 GCA_001586405.1 Phoebis sennae | reverse complement strand
AAACAAACTTTTATATTTGCCGGTGATAAGATACATCGCCATGAGATTTATTTATTATGCTGGATCGTTTTTACAATTTATAATTGCACAATAAGGCCTGATTTCAATATTTTATATCTGAAGTCGAGACGTTATGTCACATCAAGTAGCGAATAGTGACTGGACCGATTTTGTACTAAGTCTGTACATCGACGCAAAGTTGAAAGTCGCTGGTTAGAGCAGCAGGGCACTTCCACTTGTTTTTTCTATTCCGTGTAGACACTTAACGAATATTTTGGGCAGATATAGAGTTGAGCTTTGAGAATGATAACATGTTATGAATATTATATCCCGATGTCGAACGTATATTTAGCTGATGATGGGACTGGCATACTCTGGTAGAGTAAGTAAAAGCCCCTTAAAATAAATAGAAAAAAATGTCGACCCTGTTGTCCAGTTAGTAAACTTCTGGCAAAGTAACTACAGAATTTCTTGTAACTACACACAATGGCCTCTTAAAAATTATGTTTTTTATGTGTCTTTGAAGTTAGTAACGAGTGACCGAATAGAATTTTTAATTTCATAGAACATTCGCCAGACCACAGTCCGTTGTATCGAATAAGAACTTTAATCAAGTCTATTGTTAACGGTTAGGAGTTCATTACAGTCCATGAGTCTAATCCTACCACACATTAAGCTGCGTCTGTTGCCGACACAATGCTTGCGACCAAACATTCATGGGAATCACTTTGTTGGCCGTTGGCGTGGACTTGCGACTTTTTTGCGATTTTTTTGCAACTTTCTTGCGATTTTCTTGCGATTTTCTTGCAACTATCTTGCGATTTCTGTAAATTTCAGTCTAATCCTATCTCACATTAAGCTGCGTCTGTTGCCGACACAATGCTTGCGACCAAACATTCATGGGAATCACTTTGTCGGCAGTTGGCGTGGACTTGCGACTTTCTTGCGACTATCCTGTGATTTCTGGTGATTTCAGACTAATCCTACCACACATTAAGCTGCGTCTGTTGCCTACACAATACTTGTGATCAAACATTCATGGGAGTCACTTTGTTGGCAGTTGGCGTCGACTTGCGACTTTCTTGCGATTTCTGTAAGTTTCAGACTAATCCTACCACACATTAAGCTGCGTCTGTTGCCTACACAATACATGTGATCAAACATTCATGGGAGTCACTTTGTTGGCAGTTGGCGTCGACTTGCGACTTTCTTGCGATTTCTGTAAGTTTCAGACTAATCCTACCACACATTAAGCTGCGTCTGTTGCCTACACAATACTTGTGATCAAACATTCATGGGAGTCACTTTGTTGGCAGTTGGCGTCGACTTGCGACTTTCTTGCGATTTCTGTAAGTTTCGGTCTAATCCTACCACACATTAAGCAGCTTCTAGTGCCGTCACAATTCTAATTTGTCGAACAAACATTCATGGAAATCACTTTTTGGTAATTCAACGTAAACTTGCGACTTTCCAATAATATTTGACAACCCACGCCACAATAATAAAAACATCTTACAAAGTTTGTTAAGCAAATCCCTTGATATTACAAAAACATTATATATGCACACATTACCTCAGATTCAAAACGTACCGTTCAAACAGGTTTCATTGTCAAGACATTGGTATTTATCATGTTGGTTTAATGCCTTGAATCTTGATGCTAAAACTAAAAAGTAGTCTTAAAATCGCTCGTCCGCTAAGAATCTTCAAATATTACTTGCGTCTTAGCGTCTTGTTGCAAGTTCATATTAAATTAAACTGGCACCCGAAGTCATTAAGACCCGTCGAACGCATGCACGGTTACCTCGCTATACAATGTGGTCAATGGATTATTATAACAAGTTTCAATCTTAGGTTACTAATAAGAGAACTGTCAGAAGTTTTGACGCCCAAAGTGCTAAGTGAAAATTTTTAAAATGAAAAATTTAACAAATTTCATCAATGATACGTTTATTCAATCAAAGGGAACATGGATCCAATCATTGCTACTATATTATTTATGATATCTCAAAAATCTGGACACTACAACTGTATACAACAGCAATCATTGATCCCTACACTAATTGATATTTCATTGGTATTTGTGTACATCTGTCGATTAGTACGAGCCGTAATTTGTGGACATCAGTGGTATTACATCTTCATTGCATTCATTTTTGTTTAAGCGCTTTTTGATTATTGGGTGTAGAGTTGATTACGTTTTGGTTAATAGCAAATACTTAGAATATATGAATTCATCAATTAGGTGGTAGTTATACGGCCATTTTCAATAATGTATCAATGATTATGGATAGATTATATGACAATAGATAGACAAAAGTCATAGCAAATGTATCGGTCGTCAGAATATTGAAATCAAAATAACTGCAAATAGACAGATTCGTCTGACTTCAGTAGGCAAAGCAAGGGATAGATAGAATATTAAAAACGGCCTTTAATACTCACGTTACTTTGCCTTCATTTTACTTTTTACTTTTATATTATAAATGCGAAAGTAACTCTGTATGTCTATCTCCTTTTCACGTCTAAATCACTCATCCTATTTGGATGAAATTTTGTACAGATATTGTTTGAAACCCAGGAATGGACATACGATACCTTTTAAACCAGATATCCCACGGAAACGGAAGATAAACGCGGATAAAATCGTGGGCCGCAGGTGCCGAGTTTATGTCCTTCTAATAAGTTTAGTAAAAATGCTAGTAAAGTGATAACAAATACTTAGTTTAAATAATTTTCAACTAATAAATAAATAAAAATAAATTGGCTAAGGAGCCAAGAGGCGTAAAGTATGATAAAATTAGGTAATTGTAATTTCACAAAACTTGCATCATTTTAACAGTGAATGTCATATTGGTGATCCTTAAAACAATCAATAAATAAAATAAAAAAATAAAAATTTTTGTTATAAGGGTAATATACCGGCCGAGTCTATGAAGAAGACTAAAATTTCTATAAGTAAAAAAAAACTATTGGGTGATCAATCATAATTATAACAAGCATAGTATTTCTTTTTGTTATGAACGTCATCATAACAAAAATAAATGCTATGTTTGAATGCATTAAAACATAGTTTGTATGAAAATATAAAAGTGCATGCACCCGTTGAAACACTAAGCGTGTAGTTAGTAAAACTTATTAAAATCGATTTACAAAGAACGCTTGATAAAATTTTATATTTTACCCGCAGGTGCAAGGTGCAATCGGGCATCTGGAGCTTATGTAATATGCAATCTGCCCGATATTAGGGAAATTGAAGTAAAAACGAACTGCATCTGATTAGGACTTTGCTCTTTGAATATTACACGGAGTTGTAACTCTGCAGTTAAGAAATGAAAGCTGGGTAACGTTAGTTATATTAAGTATATTATATTATGTACGACCATATTGGCCGGTATTACAATAAAAATATAACGCAGTAAAGTATATAAGTATTTTTTTATTTTTTAAATTATAAAATTTTTAATTATTACCTGTTCATTGTGGTACTTTTAGTGAAATATAATTGATGAAACATCTAAATACAATCGTTCGCGATAAGTATATAGCTTGTCAATGATTTTTGGAATCTAAACTGAACAGTTTCTTAAAATGAAAATAAGGTTAAGCTCCAGAGATATTTAAAAATAGCTAATTATAATTACAACATTATTTTCGACATAAAAAAGATAGATCGTTTAGTCAATAAAAAAGTAGAAGACTCACAATGAAAAGTATATTTAAGAATACATATACAGGAAACAAAAGACACACTATTAGTTATACATAATAAAAGATAAATTGTGCAGTGTTCTGCATTCCTTCGATATAAATATGTAATTTTTAAGAAATATTCTTAATTTAATTTCATCATTTACCAATCTACTCCTTTCAAAGCAATTCAAATGAACACGTTGATCTTATAATCAAAAACAAAGCCTAATGGATAAGTCGATCTGATGGTAATTAATGATGTTGGAGATTAATAATAAGTCAAAAAGCGTAGTAACAAGAGTGGGAGGAAAATGAAGATGTCACGCCGTAATCGGATGGTCGGATCTGAGTCGACTTTGATAAATAGTCGTCAATGTCGGTGAGGTTGTAAGGGAGCGGATGTAGCGGTGGAAATATTTAGTTCCTTAATTTTTCGAAATGTGTCCTTATAAAAATTAATGAGGACACATTTTGAAAGTCAGATTCTGACACAGAAAATCACCGGTTCAGCCGTAGACGCTACAACATATGCTGAGTGGCCACCTCGTTCCTTCCTGTTTCATGCAGAACAACAAGATAGAACAGATTAATACCTCCCATATTAATAGCTTATGATAACATAGCACCATGCAAGCACAACCAGAGCTATAGTGTGTCACGGATGCTATCTATAATTTAATAAAAGTTCATTATTACAATATTGCTTTCTCTTTATACAGCATTGATCGCTGATATCGTAATATTTATTTGATAGATAGCAGAAAGAAATAAAATTACCAAATATGACATGGAAAGCGAATGGCTGAATTAGTTTTAGTGTTTGCAGGGTATAGCAGAGATGTCCTTTTTTATTCTTTATTTCATTAGGCGCTTTTACACATTGTGTAGGTGAGCACTATCGTAGCAAAGATGTCAATGTAAGTACAAATTAATTATTTTCTAACCCTTAATTTAAAATGTTTTCTTGTTTTATTTTATTTAATTATTTCGTTTACATTGTTTCTTGACATAGTCTCTCATAACTTGGCCCTCGCCTTACAAATACAGGAGACGTCGCGCTTACAAATAGGCTCAAGAACAATTTCGCTACATCCACTCCGATTAATTGATTTAGATAAACGAAATGTTTTTATTAATGAAATAACGAAAATTGGGTTTCCAGAATAATCAACGTAAGTAATTAATAATATGAACTTGAAAAATCTTATAAAAATTTATAAGATGGTTTTTTTTATAATTTATCACAAGTTACGCTCTTTAGGCGAATAAAGAAGCCAATTGTATTAGAAATCCTGTACACAGCAATGTAGCTAACAATTTTAAAAATTACAAATTCGACGCTTAACACAAACTTTATTAAGAGGGTAATTTAATCAATTTAAAAAATGTAAAACCTTGAAGATTTTCTACAAGTAATTTTAAATTCAATACAACATTTGAATCCATAATCTTGCTTGCTGCGATAGGAAATATCAATTATAATATATAATTGATTTTCTTAGTCTTAGATTATTACTCTAATATACAAGCATTAAATCAGGCAAAGATGCATTGTTATATATCTTATTCCGTACCATTATTTTCCAGCGAAATTAAAACCTACCCCCAATCATCCTGCATATGAAAGTTAATATGAAGCGTTTATGCAAATGTATTTTTTGTTCCGAAGTAAATTTGCATTCATTTGAGGCCTCGTTTTTTGTTCAATGGCCCGTACTGGGCATAAATATTGTCTTTGTTTTTCTGTACTTTACATAATATCCCGGGTCTATGCATTCGCTTTGAAAAATTAATGCATTAATTTTTAATTCGCGTTACATTTGCGTCGGTGGACCTTTTAAATTGTGTATTTTGGTGCATTAATATTTAGTATTTAGGGATGACTTTTTCAGAAATATTTTTACAAACTTATTCAATAACGTTAGTCTATACGCTGCAAGTATTACATTTTGGTGTAGGATTGTGATAAAGTTTGTCACATTGCATGTATATTCCGAGAGCTAGGAGCATTTTGATGATTATGATCAATTATGATGCCTATCTTATTATACTCTAATATAATAAGATAGGCCTCACCAGGCAGGTCTACAGTTCCATGTCGGGGTATAGTAGGAAAGGCATCAGTCAAGTTCAAGTTTGCTAAAATTAGAGAACTAGCTGTCCTCAGAGGACCATTAGTATAGATATGAGGTGTATAGATATATATTATTTTAACCCTGACTCGCCCTCTACGTTGTGCTGCCTGAGGCAAATCTCCTTTCCCCACTGCACTACATCTCTGGGCTGAAAACAAAATAATAATGGTGCCAGGTTCTAGTGCTTTTTTTCAAGGAAAATGGTTTGAAGGGAACGAAATAAAGGAAAGGAAGGGAAGGAAAAGAATAGAAAAAGAAAAAGCGCCGTCGGCGCCCCTACTTATAGTACATAGTATGCGAATTTTCTTCATGAGAATGTCTTACATAGTGCGTACACGGACCAATTTGTGCCCAGATTAGCAACTCTTACTCCCAAGACTAATTAATGAAACCAAATTTTCTCCCTAGAAACTCGAATTTCCAAGAGTATATTCTTAGTCAAAGCAGTCATGAGGAAGAAAAGGTCTATATCAGAGTTTTACGAAAAGTTTAAGTACAGTCAAAACTTGTTGGAAGTAACGCTGTCCTAAAGTATAACTAGCTGTACCCCGCGGTTCTATCTGTGTAAACTCAGAGGTTCTTCACCATGTAGCTGCGTAGAGTTATTCAAATCCTCTCAGGTTTCTAAGAGTGGTATGTTTAAAAAACTTTTGCACTTTAAAATATTGGTATAGAAATTTAGTCTAAGCTGCATATAATACTCAGAAATAGTTTTTCAAATCCTCCTAAGTATCTAAGACAGGTGCGATATAAAAAAAACTATTAAACTTTAAAATATTGATATTTGACCGAGTGAAGCGAGGTCTTAAAATCGGCCGGGCGGTTGTATGTTTGTATGTAAGTATGAAAAACTAACGATAACTTGAGTATTATTTATCCGATCTTGATAAAATTTCATAAAAAATGCAACCACTAAGCCCACATAAAAATATACAATATAAATATAGATTATTTATACCCTTTTCTTGAAGACGGAAACCACAAGCATCAGGTCTTCGACACCCCAGCCCTCTCACAGCCCTTATATGCACTACTGACCTATATGTAACCAAGGGGTGTTTCAATTATTCAAAGTGCTAAGGGTGCGAGGGTTAAGAGAAAGGTGTAAAGTATAGCTAGATAAGCTTCTAGTTCAGGGTTCGTTTTAAAAAATATATATTTCTTATTAGCTACACCAAAGTTACCTAACCCTAAAGGTTAGGTAACTTTCCTAACTCCTGTCATGATACCTAAGCCCAGAGGTTCCCAATGTTTTTCAATCCGCGACGCATTTACAAATTTAGATATATATATTTAGACGTCCTAGTTTCAGCGGGTGAGTTGCAGTTTTAACTAGGATCAAGGGGACAGATAATTGGAACGCATAATTGAAAACAAAGTTTTCACGACACCCCTCTTATATATACTTACTACGACGCACAGTTTGGGAACCTCTGCCTTTTTGTACCTCAGCCTGCTTTGCCTGGAAAAAAGGCTTTTTTTCCTACTAATATTATGTGAAAGTTAAGATATTTGTTATAGTTTAATGTTGATTCTACTGCTTAAAACCAAATAAATATAACACCTTATTACAATAATGTCTACTGTGAAACAGGGATTCAATATACACTCCTCTCTTATCGTTTGAAAAATATCCATAAAAATATAGACCAGTTGTTTTTGTCATACATTTTGTATTCATAATTTATGTTTACAGTGGCTTTAAAGTATAACGTTAAAACTCCCAACATGAGTCATGAATATAAAGTTCGTGTTTGAAAGTTAGAATTAATATTTATTTTTCTCCATTTTACATCTTAGTTATCGTAACCTTGCTTGAATGTCACGGACAGTGTAGGTCTTGTCTATGTTCAACCAGACTTGAATAATATTTTAATAATTTTTGTTTAAGGAAATATTTCTTTAGTATTGTGAGGTTATTTTGCAATTATAAAGTAATAATAAGATGTGGCAGATTATTCTGTACTTAATTTACAAAAGCAAATATTATATATCTCGTTCGTTGAAAAACATGCAATAGAGTAAAGTATTTTGCTAAATAAAAATAACATTATAAATAAAACTTTTTCTCGCTTATTGTTTATTTATCTTATATCTTATTTACTAAATCAAATTTATCAGTGCTAATATCAAAATCAATAAACTTAACAGCCACTTTTCACTAATCATTTTACTAACTTCCTTCCATACTTTCTTAATATTATAATTGCTAAACTAGCTTTGTCTCTTCTTCGCGCCTAAACCATTGAACCGATTTGGATTAAATTTTGTACCAATATAGTTTCAAATCCGAAATTTGACAAAGGATACATTTTATCCCTCAGAAACGTAAAATATACGCGGAAAAGACCGCGGGATAGTTGTTACATAAAATAATTATTTGTTAACTAGTTGTTATATAAATTTCAAAGTCGAATATGCACTACACCTCTCAAGACCAAGGACAAGGCCAGCTTCCTACGCTTCAAGAAAAGCATCTCCTCCAAGGTTCCACCACAAAGGAATGGAATATTTATGTAACAAGAAAATGAAA
Organism: Phoebis sennae; assembly: GCA_001586405.1. Taxonomy (NCBI): domain Eukaryota; kingdom Metazoa; phylum Arthropoda; class Insecta; order Lepidoptera; family Pieridae; genus Phoebis; species Phoebis sennae. The sequence continues at coordinate 22,602 of LQNK01000218.1, read as the reverse complement.
GCGTCAGAACCTTGAACTTGCCGCTTTCTGGAACATTTAATTCAACCTTGCTACGTAAATTACAAGATAACATCTCTGATACTGTTATTTCTACACGTGGATGAATTTTCAGGACTTTCAATTATATAATTCTAGCTGTGAACGCGGTTGCACACGCGTAATCGAAAAGTTTTACGTAATGTTTAAAAGCTTATACCTTTAAAAATCAGAAATTAATTTTGATTTATTCGGAATGTAATACTAATAATAATAATAATTTGAATTAATTAAAATACATACAATCCCCCGGCCATCTTAGCTCTGCGACCTCACTTTTCTAGATGAGTAAAGGTTGTATTTTTGACTTAGAATACATTTTCATTCGGCAAGGCAAATTAAGGCATTCAAATTATCAAATTAAGTAACACATGCAGACTTCAATGCATTATGAGTTACAACAGAATATTAATAGCTAAAACATAGGGTCCTCACAAGATTCATCAAAATAATGACTAACTTTATTTTACTGGAAAACTAGACAAAACATACATAGGATAAGAACTTAATTATGACCTTTATGTAATGAATTTTTGGGTTAAGAATTACCTAAAACAATGAAACTTATTGAACAACAACAACTTAATGATCAAGAGTATTTCATTTCATAGCAACACAATATCCCAGTGACAATACAATTTTACAACACAATATGATGACAAAACCGAAAACATTGGAACCGGACAAATCTTTTTTCTAAATCCATTCATAAACAACGGCCAGTTTAAAAAGCTCATCCAACCTTTTTGAAAAAAAGTCAACCCTTCTGGGTTCGATTGAAATATTTGCAATTTTTCCGTCCACTCCGCTGCATACATTTGCAAAATTACGCGGAACCTAACAAATGAACGCAAAACGCAGACGCCCTAATGTTCGCCCATCAAAGCCTTAAATGACACACGTCATTGCAATTACAGGTCCCCACGACAACAACAACCTGACAATTTAACATACATTGCTTCTTTTGTTTCTAACATTTAAACTAATAAATCTAACTCTTGAACGAAACCAGCAATGTAAGTTGAACAAAACGGAAAATTCACCGGGAGTTTGTGATATATTGCTGGGTGCGTGTGCAGGAATTATGGGCCAAATCCATCTCAGGATCCAATGACGTCATTCCGCATCTGAATGACAGGGTGGCGAAAGGGCAATACACATTGTCTATACTGTTTTGTATGTTGTAGAAGGTGGTTGAAAAAGGCAAAACATCTAAGGGACTAGAAAATAATTATTGGTTACAGTTTCGTTATTGTGTCAAAGCATATACTTCTATATTACATTGAAAGTTATACAATTTTAAGCCATCAATTTCTTGTTAGGTACCACTAGTTTCAAATGTCTACCGAATGTTTCTACCGAAATTACCAAAGAAATTATACATTTTAAGAACCAAAGAAATACATGTTTTTAAATTTCCTTTTTTGGTGATTCCCATTCATAGTAGATGTGTTAAAATCATAAGTCGTAATCATGAATCGTAGTGTACAGTACAAATCAGTAGTGACAACATTTAAAAGTGTTCGTTTTTAAGAGACTTCTCTACTTTAAAGATGGTATAAAAGAAATAAACTTACGTAAGTTATGATATTTTTTAATTATATTGTTCACGGTTTTTACACACTTTTAATATTGTAAACATCGGATTAAGGCCGACGGTTTCGGACCGTTTCGGAGGTCCTTCTTCAGGGCGAGTGTTATGGTTGCGTGTACGGTGTCATGGTGTACGGTGAGTAAAAACCGTGAACAATATAATTAATAAAACAATGTCTCAGATATGATATTTGTAATCATTATGAGGCATTCAATTTCATAGTCTATATTTAAAGTAGTGATTTCGTGATAATTTAATAACAAATTTTATTTCCAGACATTTCGTATTTTGCTTACTTCTCTATAACTCCTACAACACTATAACGCAATTTGTGACGTTTCGGCAGCTTCCACACAGCAGTCCTCTTCTGCCCTCCATTAGGAAATTATATCGGAATTATGTGCAGTATGGGCTTAGAAATTGAGGGTACAAAGGACAATATAAATACATTTATACAAATTATTATAAAACATATAGATGTTTGGATGAAAATATTGTTTAATACATGAAATTCATAACCTATTCAGGCCTTTTTCCTTGCCGTATCTCTTCCGTGCCTTTTTTAGGGCAGACTTTTGCTCTGCTATAAAAAAAATCGGATGTTAAGTTATCACGCCGCCCATGAACAACTGAAATATTGGTAGAATCGCCGGTAGTATTTATTTTTTCTTTTTTTATAAAAGGTACCTCACAGCTAATTATACATATACGAGTATAACTGTTACATATATAAATAAATAAATAAATATTCCTGGACATTTAACACAACGCCATCTAGTCCCAAACTAAGCAAAGCTTGTACTATGGGTACTAGATAACTGATAGACATACTTAAACATACTTTTTTTTTGTAAATACATACATACTATAGATAAATTAACACCCAGACAGTAGAAAATTACACTGTTCATCACATCATAATTTTCTACTCGTGGGGATCGAACCCACACCCTCCGGCGCAATACACCATTGCTGAACCACTGCGCCAACCTGGGGCCTAAAAATATCAATTAAAAACGGCAATAAAAAGGTACACAGTCAGTTAAAAGAGAGGTGACAATGAAGATGAATTTAACAAAGAATTTGAGTTAAAACAATACTATCCAAAACTTATTACATTAACTTTTTTTTTGACAAAGATTTTGGAAAGATTATAATCTTAGATTAAATGACATTTGATTGTCAAAATTCATAACAAAGGCTATCCGTCGACAGTGTATTGAAATCGAAGTAAGTGCAAATATATAGATTTGTCTGACTTTAGTAAGCAAAACAAGTGATAGATAGAGTATTGAAAACGGCCGTTAAAGGCATGGATGGCGAATTTGTTCAAATATACCGTAGATGGAAGTTCGTTCCACAGGCTCACCGTACGAAGAAAGAAACTGCGAGTAAAACGCACGGTCATAGTTTGCCAACAAAATTAAAAAAATAGGGTAGCATTGTAAATTTCAAAAATGATTTAAAACGAAGATAAATTAATATTTAGTGGCGCGATTCTTTCGCATTACAAGCAAAGTTAAATTTGATTATCTTAAATTTTTTTAATCCATCGAATTCGTCGCTTTCATTCAAACTACACTGTTCTAAAGAAAAATTAATCCACTCGATAATAAACTTTTACAACCGTATGAATTAAAATTTTATACCATTCCTCGAAAGTTCTAATCTTG
>LQNK01000218.1:5016-16275 GCA_001586405.1 Phoebis sennae | reverse complement strand
CAAGGACAAGGCCAGCTTCCTACGCTTCAAGAAAAGCATCTCCTCCAAGGTTCCACCACAAAGGAATGGAATATTTATGTAACAAGAAAATGAAAGCGTCAGAACCTTGAACTTGCCGCTGTATGGATTTAATTCAACCTTGCTACGTAAATTAGAAGATAACATCTCTGTTACTGTTATTTCTACACGTGGATGAATTTTCAGGACTTTCGATTATACTAGTTGTGCACGCGGTTGCATTCGTATAAACTAAAAGTATTACGTAATGCTTAATACCTGTAGCTTAAAGAATTATGAGAGAATTAAAATCAGATATTTGAATGATTAAGTACTGATTTTGCAAAATAAAGCACAGTAAATTGTACATTACTCAGTCAAAATATTTTGTAGGTACAATTATACTTTTTATTCGTCAGTAATCTACTAATGCCGTCATGATGTGCAAGCAACGAACGAACTTCACTATTATTTATTTTTGATTTTATATGAATAAAAATTGAAAATTTTACCATCTAGTCCCAAACTAAGCAGAGCATACATAGTTAATAGATAAATTAACACCCAGACAGCAGAAAATTACAATGTTCATCAGATAATTATTTTCTACTTGCGAGAATCGAAACTACACCCGCCGGCGCAATATACCTGCTTTATCCACTGCGCCAATCGGGTCGTGCAAAATAATGAGTTTACAACAGAATATTAATAGCGAAACCACGGGATCATCATAAGATTCATCAAAATAATCACAAACTTTATTTTATTATGCTGGAAAACTATTCAAATTATAAATAGGGTAAGAGCTCAAATGACCTCTATCTAATAAATAATTTTGGCTATAAAATTACCTAAAACTATAGAAATAAATATAAAATGTATTCTATTCAATGATGAAGAACGTTTCTTTTCATAACAACACAAAATGATCCCAGTGACAATACAATTTCACAACACAATATGATGACAAAACTGAAAACATTGAAACCGGACAAATATTTTTTCTAAATCCATTCATAAACAACGGCCAGTTTAAAAAGCTCATCCAACCTTTTTGAAAAAAAGTCAACCCTTCTGGGTTCGATTGAAATATTTGCAATTTTTCCGTCCACTCCGCTACATACATTTGCAAAATTACGCGGAACCTAACAAATGAACGCAAAACGCAGACGCCCTAATGTTCGCCCATCAAAGCCTTAAATGATACACGTCATTGCAATTACAGGTCCCCACGACAACAACAGCCTTACAATTTAACATCCATTGCTTCTTTTGTTTCTAACATTTAAACTAATAAATCTAACTCTTGAACGAAACCAGCAATGTAAGTTGAACAAAACGGTAAATTCACCGGGAGTTTGTGATATATTGCTGGGTGCGTGTGCAGGAATTATGGGCCAAATCCATCTCAGGATCCAATGACGTCATTCCGCATCTGAATGACAGGGTGGCGAAAGGGCAATACACATTGTCTATACTGTTTTGTATGTTGTAGAAGGTGGTTGAAAAAGGGAAAAACGTCTAAGGGACTAGAAAATAATTATTATTTACAGTATTGTGATTATGTTTTAGCATATTATACTTTCATATTTACATTGAAGTTAAACAATTTTAAGCCATCAATTTTGTGTTCGGTACCACTAGTTTCAAAGGTCGTTTCTGCAGAAATTCCAAAGAAATTTTACATTTTAAGAACCAAATACATGTTTTTTAAATTCCTTGTTTTGTCGATTCCCATTCATAGTAGATGTGTTAAAATCATAAGTCGTAATCATGAATCGTAGTGTACAGTACAAATCAGTAGTGACAACTTTTAAACGCGTTCGTTTTTAAGAGACTTCTCTACTTTAAAGATGGTATAAAAGAAATAAACTCACGTTAGTTATGATTTATCATCATTATGAGGCATTCAATTTCATAGTCTATATTTAAAATAGTGGTTTCGTGATAATTTAATAACAAATTTAATTTCCAGACATTTCGTATTTTGCTTACAACGCTACAATTCCTACAACGCTATAACGCAATTTGTGACGTTTCGGCAGCTTCCACACAACAGTCCTCTTCTGCCCTCCATTAGGAAATTATATCGGAATTATGTGCAGTATGGGCTTAGAAATTGAAGGTACAAAGGATAATATAAATACATTCTACAAACTATTATAAAACATATAGATACTTGGGTGAAAATATTGTTTAATACATGAAATTCATTACCTATTGAGGTCTTTCGCCTTGCCGTATCTCTTCCGTGCCTTTTTTAGGGCAGACTTTTGCTCTGCTATAAAAAAATCGGATGTTAAGTTATCACGCCGCCCATGAACAACTGAAATATTGGTAGTATCGCCGATAGTTTATATCGATTGCCTCTTTAAGGCATGGATGGCGAATTTGTTCACAAATACCGCAGATGAAAGTTCGTTTCACAGCCTCACCGTACGAAGAAAGAAATTGCGAGTGAAACGCACGGTCATAGTTTGCCTACAATATTAAAAAAATAGGGTAGCATTGTAAATTTCAAAAATGATTTAAAACGAAGATAAATTAATATTTAGTGGCGCGATTTTTTCGCATTACAAAGCACTGTTTAATTTGATTATCTTGAAATTTTTACATCCATCGAATTCGTCGCTTTCATTCAAACTACACTGTTCTAAAGAAAAATTAATCCACTCGATAATAAACTTTTACAACCGTATGAATTAAAATTTTATACCATTTCTCGAAAGTTCTAATCTTGTGGCAACGACCTCGCGTCGACTTCCACGTTAATAAATTTCATATATTACTATGAAGATTAACTTTAAATAAAATTAGTTTGGTCAGTGGTCACGAAAGCACTCTTTGTTGTAAAGGACTGCTGACTCATTCCATTTGCGTTTACACAAAAGAAATGACATCAGATTTGTGGTTGGTTTTAAAAGCAATTCATGAAACAATTACTACCTACTAAAATACCCAAATAACAAACAGTGCAACATTCTATAGCTAACCATACATCAGAAAATTTTTAACTTAAGAGACGACCATAATTCTACAATTAAATGGGGACAAGTGAAATAAATAAGGAATATGTCCAGCAGTGGACGAACGTGGACTGAAGAGAGAAAGAGAATCGTAAAATAAGTAGCAGAAAGAATTGTTAACTTAATAAAACTTTTACGTCAAAAACTTACGTAACTAAAACTTTCACGAGTAACATAGGCTATATAACATTATACTGTGGAAGCGAAGCCGAGCAGAACAGCTATTATTCCATATAGGCGACATTGGACAAGTTATAGTTAGTTAATAAAAGTAAGTTTCAGCAATCATGGATAATTGCTATCGGCGTTATAACTTTAATACATTAAAGAATTCAACAAGACCTATGTCAACATCCTTCCACAAGGTTCTAGAAAACCATTTGTTTGTGTGCGTTAGAATGCAGGTGGCATATGACACCCACACAGCCGCGATGACCTATTTATTCCCCATTTTTCTGTAATTACTCACCACGGCTTTGTTGGCCCCCCACTGGGGGACTTGTGCTGTGAAATACGACTGCAAAGAGTACGTGATTAGGAAAATATTTCAGATTTTTTTCTGATATGATTGAAGATTGTTTGCTTGTATATATGATGTATTTTACGAGTAATTTTTTGTAAAAAGTTTATTGAACTATATTTCAACCTTGTTGATATTTCTATATCTTGGTTCTTGCAAAATTTATAGTAATAATTAACCAATGATAACTAAGTTGCATTAATGTATATTTAAATTTTTAATTTAATAATAGTTAAAAGTAAGACTGTACTATATATGCAGCATGCGTATAGGTTCAGTTCCTATAAACGACGGAACGTCATATATTATAACGGATACAAATCGTTTTCACTAACCAGCGGTTATAATCCACCAATCAAAACCAAGTTTTGGTTCTTATGTTATTGTTAGATACGGTTTGGACTTACGCCTAGTAGGATATTGGACTTGCCATAAGTAGAACAACTCGTTTTATTTTTATAGGAACCGTGCATAATTATATCACATTAGTTGATTTCTACGTAACAACATGTGGCGACCGGTAAGAATACTAGTGTCGCAACCCCATTTCTACCCGTGGGTGACTGAGGGTAAGTCTGCTTCATAATATCTTCATCTACAAAAGAGTGGGAGCCGAGAATTACATTATTGGGCCAAGCTCGCACCGGTGTAATTACCACCCCCCCAGCAGAATATCGGCGTGAAGCAATCTTTCGGACGGTGANNNCGGGTGTCCGGAGGCCCGTATTCCCATCCCATACCTCTCCTGTCCTGTTCTAGTCCCAACTTCCTATCATTAATCCTCTCCTCTAATCCCCTCCCCTTCCTTCAAGCTGGCAAGGCATCTGAGACAATTTGCTGTTGTGGATGTTCATGGGCTGCGGTTAGTCACTTAACATCAGGTGAACCGCATGCTCCGTTTGCCCGCTATTACATAAAAAAAAAACAATTGGCATTGATAGTATTGCAAATAATAATCAGAAACTATATTATTGAATGAATTAATGATCCACTACTACTACTAATTGAAATTGATCATGAATCTGTAAGTATAAAAAGTACGAAGTTCACAGTGTACGTTGTTAGTATTCAAAATAATGGTGCATGAATCATCGTCACCTCAGCACATAGGTATTACCTAGGACCTAGGTACCCTTGACGGGATGTGGGGAGCGCAGTCGCCTGAAAATCATCACGCTCCTCACTTGGGAACGATCTTAATATTGCATTAAGTATAATTTTTACATCGTTTATGAGTTCATCGCCTTGGGTGTTTTAGTAAACTTTAGTTATAGTTTATTTATAGAGACTTAAAAGGCGTTAGTAGCCAGTTATTTTATTTTTGAAATCTATTCAGAATCGGTGCAAAATCTTGTAAAATTGAAAATAGGTAAAGTCAAATTGAGTTTAACGTTGCACCGACTTTGAAGAGATTTCAGTCATGGTTTAAAAGTTAATTTCTAGTTTTTAGTGTGCGGAAATCGGTTTTATTTTTTATATTTATAAAAACCAGTATATGGTATCCAGGTGTTTGATTTATAAAGCACCAGTAGCCAGCTTACAAAGTAACTCTCGGCCACAGATAAGAGAATAAAAAGCAGATGGAGTGCGTCGAAGACTCGAGTGACGCTGAAAAGCTAATACAAAATGTTTGTCTAATTTGACGTAACATGACGAGGGCTTCGTAATTTTTCTTAAAATGCGCTCTTGTGTTATAACACAGTGTTATTATAATAACACTGTGTTATTATAATAACACTGTGTTATTATAATAACACTGTGTCAAAATGTGTTCCCAAAAGAAAAATAAGAAGATGGATTATCCTTTCACATGTGACCAAAGATTATTTGCCTTATTCATCTTTTTTCACACAATTGCACGTGTACGTACGAGTAGTTAGCGTCACTCGAGTCTTACAGTAAAACTGTAAAAATGATTAATCCGTACATTAAAGAAATTTAAATTTTCTAGTAAAACTTTGGAGTCAATTCAGATCACCCACGTGTTGTCTAACTCAAAAAAACACTGATTGAAAATTTGCCTTTCGGTCATTCGATAACGAGAAATTACAGTCAGCACAGCTCTATCAAACAGGTTCGTTATTTTAATGCATTGGTGAGCCTAATTCAATAAACACTCCATCAAAATTATGCTACGCTACTGACAAAATAGAAAATGGAAGAGACATTAACAATTTTTTAAACGAATTTAATATTTTTTTTGTTATAATTTACTAACTAAAGCAAAGAAGATGAAACCAATATTGTTATTAACACATTTTTAATTTCTATCCGAAAAATCGCTTATGTTGTCTGAAAGTAGTATAATAGTCCAGTTATTTTAGCATAAAAAATTGAATTAGAGGTTATACAAGCTAAATATTTGTATATACCTTTATTTTACCGTTCTAAAAGCTGTTTCAAAAGTCTCTTATTATAATAGTTCATAATAAATAGTTTTTCGCAATTACCTCAGTTTCTATTGCTCCAATGATGTTAACATCTATTATAAAAATTGTTGAGCATGAAATAAAGGATAAATTTTATTTGAACCTTTTTTTGAGTATTATTACTTTACTTACACAAGCATTGTTTGTGAATACGGGTATAAAATTCCTGATCTTGGGAATGTTCGTTATCACCTTAACACCACACAGTCTACTTCATCTTACAAAATGATCATCATAGTATATTATAATAATAATAATTATTATATACTTCTCCTACAGTCCTACTAGTCCTACAGTCGTCCTAGGCTCCGGCCGTTTGCCCTCTCTGCCGGAGAAATTTCATCTAACCGACGCAAGGTGAGGCACTATCCCCATAATAATTATTATTATTTGTTGCCAAAACCTTTACATATTAAAATACATTTTAGACCCGAAAGTAGAACAGCCTATGATATGATTGATAATATGATTGATAAGCCCCATCCAGTACTTCACACACCAGCAAATGAATAACCTGTCATCGCTTTGATCCTTTAGTGCATTGAAAATTTTAATCGAAGGCCTGACCACTGACGCTTGATCGCGATAACAAGTTAATTGGCCGTGTAAAGGGAATATCAAAGCTTTGATGGGCTTGTATTGGTACAGTAAACAGATGCTTGGTTTTTTGCTATTGCTGTCGTGTAAATGCAACTAGCAAAATGCTAAAATTTATATTTATATTCTAAGATCAAAGGTCAAAACTTTAAAATATTAAAAAATGCATCGATACTAATTTGGCAGAATTTGAATTGCAAAGTTAAATTAAAAATTTTATAAATTAAAGAATACCAAAACTTTCGAAAACTTTCATTTTTATTCTTGTGGTTTGTCATTTCATTGCCCCTTAACCTTACTTTCATGTCCTTATTTATTACACTGCATCTTCGAGTAGACTCAATATTTTTCATAATAATCTACCCATAGGCATGGGTAAATTGTAGGGTAACAAAGACATATGTGGTAGTAAGGCTAAGGAATGTTAGCGGTAACTTGATGTCAATTGAGATCAGGCGCCAGATGACGTACTTGAAGGGGCGAAGTTCCAACAACTTTATAGCATCTTGGATCCGTATAGCGAGCTCATCTGTAAACACACTTTGCTTAAACGTAAACATATAATACAACAACATATAATACAATTTGATTTAAAAAAAACTTAAGGATACTATTGCTTGCACGTATCATGTTTTTCCATTTTATTTCTTATGGATAATTTCTGTGTTATGCGTAGTTTACCTTGTAAACAAATAATGTATGTAATTAATATAAAGATAGGTTAGATAACGTCAACAATTCGTTATTTATTGCAATAACTGCCAATCAAACGCCATCTTTAAGTAACGTGTAACGCATTTTTGACCGAGCGAAGTGACGTCTCAGAGTCGAGACGGCCGGGCGATTGTATGCTAGTATGTAAGTAAGAAAAACTTTGTTGATATGAGATATGAGAGTATTTTTAAGGGATCTTGATTAAATCTCATAGGCGAATAGTTTAGACAAAAAAGATTACGATTAAATGAGGAAAAAACATGAGTACGAAAATGAAATGGGGGGTAAAGTAGGCGGTTTTCATATAAATTTCATAAAAAAAGATTTATACAAGTGAAGTCTAGCTTGGGACGAGCCACAAGCCTTGCTCAATAATTAATGGTCTAACACAAAACAAAACTCATATCGGATTAATAGTTCTTGAGATAGCCGCATTCAAACAAATAAATACTCTTTTATTTAAAATTATCAGTGAAGATAAAAATATTACCTGAACTTAGCTTGTAAGTTTCGATTAGAGTTAACTTAATGCTCTCCACCTCCATCTTGGAAAAATCGATCATGACACACGGATATATTACATTTATAGTGTGATAAAATGCTTCTGCTATCATATAAATGTTTATCTGAAATAAATTTATTTATATATTCTTCTTTATAATCCTATTTCGTATAAATATTGCAATGAATAAAGTATAATTGAACCAATTTGTACAGAAAGGCGGCCATATTATTACGCAGTAATTTCTTCCAAAGGATTTAGACTAGCACAAAATACTTTGCTTTAAATTGTACTTGTAAGTTGTATAAACATAATTCTACTTACACTTTCATTCTTATAAGTGTTTTCAACAATTCCAACCGTCAGCATTAACATATAAAACAGCGTATAAACCAAATCTCGAATTAACTGCAACAATTATTTTTTATTCCTATTTTATTTAGTTTCATGAAAAATTAAAGGTAAATTTTATAAGTAAAATCGTAAGAAACAAAATAACACTCACTGAGAATTTCATAAAATATCCCGTAGACTTCAAACTTTCCAAAACATTTATGTACACATTAAGACACTCCTCGATTTCCAATATCTTTTGACTATCTCCTTTTGAATTCGACATATTACTTTGAAACGATCGGCGCAATTTCCTCATTCTATGCCAAATCATTTCAAAAATTATAGATCTAACAAATGCATGCAAATAGACGCTCACTTTTAAGAAATACCACGCTAGAAAGCTATACAGTGACGTCTCGAACAATTTAATTGATTGCGTTCCATAGCCCCAAAAAATAAACGTTTTCTCCAAAAAAAATATCGCAAAAAGGATCATTGTAATACTCGAATGCTTGATTCTTAAGCTGGTGTTTTTGTCCGATGTGAATGTGTCGATGAAATTATAAAAAAAATTGCTTCCATCGAACGCAGAGACGCATGCAATAATGGCATAGTCTATTATATAGTACATAGTTAAGACAGAATAATATTGCTTCTCTTGGTAACAATGATTCAAATAACCCCCATAACATACAGAACCGATAATACAAATGCAAAGAACACGTAACGCAAAATTCGATAACCTATTTTTGAAGAAACTAGTATAGCCACCAAAGATAAATTGTAGAATGAATAGAACTCTGATATAGATAATAAATGTATTTGCCATGTTACGCTATAGTTTTTGATTTTTTTTTTCTTTTTAATTCAGAACACAAAACCGACGTTTGGCGGGAAACTGAATAACATCGTCAATGCTTGTTTCGGCATTCATCGAATTTTGAATCAATAGTTTTACCTATGGGCTTTTAACTGATTAGTAAATAAAGTATATGAATGCTATTTCATGTGAAACGCTCTATTAAGTATTTGAAAACAAATTGAAGTAATGGTGACATTTCTTATAGATATACAAGAGAACGTTTATGTATATTAACTTGTCTAAAATGTATAGGATGTTTGTAGACACAATTTAACAAATGATTGATTGACAAACAATTTTACCTTATAAAAAAATATCATTAACATAATACTAACATTAGCCAGCCAATCTTATGATTATATTTAAACATATATTTAGCCGTTAGAGATATAATATTAGATAAAAATGTTTTGTTTTAAATATTCTTAAGATGTAAAAGAAATATGTATACTAAAACCAGTTTAAAATAAGTGTAATCTGTATAGAGATGAGGTTGCAGGTTTGACATTAAAAGTCAATCATCGCCCCACATTGTAGTTGTGTGGTTTTAAAGGGGATTGCGTTTTAAACCTGTCGTGAAGAGAGAAGCAATTTTCGCGTTTGATTGATGCCCGTTTTGGGTATAACAGCCTGTGTAGAGTTAACGAGGGATAGAGAAGGCATTGCTTGAATTATTTTAATAAAGTAAAAGGTGTGGCAGTTGCTTTACTATTTCATGAAATTAAACAATAATGAACAGTAGATATAACAGACGAAAAGTGAATTATAAAACATTTCCTGTTACAGCTGAAAAATCTTCTAAATTACTAATAACACGCGGCTTCGCTCCCGTAGCATAATGGTATATAGCCGTTAGTCGTGGATAATGTAGCTTTCGAATGGTGAAAGAATTTTTAAAATCGGTCCAGTAGTTTTTGAGCCTATCCATTACAAATTAACAAAGTTTTCCTCTTTATAATATTAGTGTAGATATTTTAAGCAAGTATGGAAAATGCTTGACGTAGTTTTTTTGTTTTTATACAATTGAATTCCAATGATTCAACTATACATACATTTTCATTCTTAATATTGTTTTAGTTGTCAGCTCTATACATTGCTATATCTTTGCTATATACCGGGTCTATCGGTTCCATTATGAGAGAGTAAACAACTGTAACACCATTTACATGACTCCTTTGTGATACAGGCGGTACGAGTTTCACGAATGACTTTTAAATTTTATCGATTAACAATTAAGGAGAGGCTTTTTCTCTTCCTGAGAGAGTTATTTTTTATAATTATAAAATTATTGATAAATTTTGTCCGTCTTAAAATGTAATTAGTTTGTTATTTCCTGCGACTTCGTCCACGCGGAGTGAAATTAAGTATACTCTGTATCAATCTACATTTTAAGCTGTCATTTTATCAGAAATCGTGCGAGTCTGTTCAAATAATTTTGTATTATTCCTATTTATGAAGTAGTCTTGTCAGCTCTATACATTGCTATATCTATGCTTTACACCGGATCTATCGGTTCCATTATGAGAGAGTAAACAACTGTAACACCATTTACATGACTCCTTTGTGATACAGGCGATACGAGTTGCACGAATGACTTTTAAATTTTATCGATTAACAATTAAGGAGAGGCTTTTAATATTTTTTGCATTTTTCACGGTTCCCTTTTTTATTTGGATAAAACTTAACTTTATTTATTTTATAAGAAAGGAAAATATACATTTTTAAAAAAAGGAAACATACCAAAAATCACAGTGATTTGTCCGGCATGAAGACAGAGTTCACCACGACACACCAATTTATAACATATTTAAATTCATTGTTCTCGAAATGACATACTTTACACTAAATTGAATATACTTATCACTAAATTGAACTGATTCCGCAAATTCTTTTACGAACTATAATAAATAAATAATAATAATAATAAAATTCATTTATTTATCAAAAAATATAAGGTATATACATTTCAATTAATTATATAGGAGCAATTTAAATTTACAATTATACTTGTGATGAGCACCTGTATTCTGAATAGTTAAAAAACTGTATCTCAGTATACAGGGCCTTCCCATAAGAATTATCAAGACATGTAATTCGATAAGTTATGAAATTCAATTACATTTATTATTCAAGCAATGAAGGGAGAAGAGAACATGCAATTAGATAAGTATATATGTGTGTGGGTGCGTGTGTGTGTGTGTGGGTGTGTGTGTGTGTGTGTGTGTGTGTGTGTGTTTGTACATGACAGATTTATGGATTTAAGACTATAAATTTAT
>LQNK01000217.1:85435-100933 GCA_001586405.1 Phoebis sennae | reverse complement strand
CGGGCAGCAGCCGCCGCGGCAGCAGGCTGCGGTGGTCAGCGAGGGGAGACTCCGGTCGCAACATCGTTGGCAGCGATGCGAGACTGCCGCGATATTGAATACCCCTGCAACAACGAAACGAATACTGATTTAAAGACGATTGCTTTTACAAATCTAACTAAATACAAACTGTAAATATTTTATTACATCTATTTGTTGACACAACTTTCAAATATTATAATTGATTCATATTATGATTCATACACAAATAGAAATAATGATTATAACTTTGACTTATTTCAGATGGTTCAACTTATAAATAACTTAAACCTTAGTTAGGTAGTGCTTCTAAATTGAATTCAAATCATTAAATAATGAAGTCGCAACTTAACTACAAAAAGTGAATGTATTCTACTAATAATGATTCACTTACGAACGACAAGAAATACATTAAACTACATACAATACATTAATTACAGTAAATTTATACGAAATCCAAAATTCAATTTAAAATAATAATTAACTAACCAAAATTAAATTATCATCCAACATAATTACTGGAAAATTTTGCGTAAGATATAATGATACTTATATTTATTCACAGCGAGTTTTGATTTTCAATGTAGGAACAGACAATTCTTCATTATTTAGAGTACTCAAATATTTCATGAAACTGGCAGGGAAAAACCAAAAATCTGCGATTTTATGTAAACGCAAATGTAGATAATATTTTGAACCGGTAATTCACTTGAAAAATATTTATTACGAACAGTATGTTAGTTTAAAAACGATTAAGTAGTTTAGCAAGCAGGTGTGTTTTATTTTGATTCCCCGACTTATTTTATTATAGTAAACATCAAATATTTTTAAGAAACAAAATCGAAAAACTCAAATAGAGTTCAATAAAATTATTTATAAAGTCACATTATAATGAGGAAAGATTCGATTTTTTGTTTGTTTGTATGAATTAAATAGGCGACGATTGTACTGGGCCGATTTGAAAAATTCTTTTACCATTGAAATCCTACAATATTCCTGATGAACATAGGCTATATAACTCTGGTTTATAGGATCAAATTTATTATACATGTAGGTAGATAAGTAAGGTAAGGTATTTTAATCCCAGAGTTGCCAGGGCATCAGAAGTTACACAGGTGAAACCGCCGGGCGCGGCTTGTATAAAAAGAAATTGAATAATATTTCTAATTTCTTTTACGCAAAAATCAGCAAATATTACTAATTGTACAAAAATGTATGAAAAGCAGATCATAAACATCGCTGTATCGAGAGAAACTGCATCAACCCGGCGGCTTCGGATAACCGGCGCATTTCTCAAGGCGATAATATTCATACACATTGACATTTTATATTTTTTCTACCCTAACAATGACAGTTGCCATAGTAACCCCAGAGAAGCGTCACCTACTAGAAAAGAAAAGAAACGAAAAGAAAAATTTGGAAAAAAAAAAACAAATTCAAACTTATGGTAACAAAAAGAAAAAAAGAAAACAAAAAAGGGAAAAAATAAATACATATAATAAATATAAAGTTTAAATAATATTTAAAATTTCTTTTACACAATAAACATCAAATATAACTAATTGTACAAAAATGTATGAAAAGCAGATCATAAACATCGCTGTATCGAGAGAAACTGCATCAACCCGGCGGCTTCGGATAACCGGCGCATTTCTCAAGGCGATAATTTAATCTCAGGCAAGGCCGGTGCACATTCGCGGAATAATAAATAATAATATTTACTGAAGATGTTGAAAGGCCTAAGAAAAATGTATTTAAATGTGTGGGATTATGTTATTGTACTGAACGAATAATGTTTTGAATATCCGTGCATTAATAGCACCTAGCATTTTATTTATATTTGTAGCATACGTAGAATAGTGCGAAGTAAAATTAATTTCATATATTCATCTTGCACCTAAAAAAATGAAAGATATATATTCATCTTCCTAATAACTGCATGGAACTGTGGGTAGGTGTAGGTATAATATATCTACCCGCCTTCGTTTTTCTTTGTAGAATTCTTTCTATTTTATAATGAAAAAGATAAATAAATAAAAAATAGTATTTAATTATGAATCTATGCAAATGGGACCACTTAGTCCTACCCTGAATGACATCGACGTGCGACTTTCTATTAGGAAATCGCAATCGGACCGCCACTTACAGAGATTACTTTTACAAACATACAAATAACATTATCTTGTTGAGATTATAACCAGTACAGATTTTACATATTTTGTAAATATCAGTTCCGAGTCTAGAATATGAATGACTTATTTAAATGATAACATTTACCCTATAATATTTTACATGCAGACAGTGCAAAATAATCTATACATCTATACTAATAATATAAATAGGAAAGATTAGATTTTTTTGTGTTTGAATTAAAAAGGCTCCGAAACTACCTGACCGATAAGGATGAAATTTGTACAGAGATTGTTTTAAATCCAATGAACGATATAGGATACCTTTTATGCCGAAAAGCATACGGAAACGGGAGATATAAGCAGTGGAAACCGCGGAGCTCAACCAGTATATTTTATTGACTGTAGACGAAACCTACGCCAGGAACGCCTATGCAGGAAGCCAATTCGCACTTCCCAACTTTATCTTAAGAAAAAATTACACATAAATGCATAAAGATTCGCTATCCCTACCCTAGGACAAGCATCTGCATTCAATTAAAAAAACAAAAAGTCGGAATTCGTAAGATACCAATAAATTAGTGAAACTCTACAATTAATAAATAATCAATTAATCAGAACGACTCAAAATTAATTCCAATTCAAGACGAGGGATATTTAAATCTGTTATTATTTGACACGTCTTAATATAAACCTAATATTTATGACTGATATTATGATCAATCAAGCCATCAATTTAATACACTATATCCATTACATAGATTACCATTATTTTTGGTATCCGTATAAATTCAGGTTTATATAATTAATTAGTTTTTAATCTTCTACATCTTTTTATCTGTCTAGACGACCAGCCGGTATTAGACTATGTTTTTATTGTACTATGCATAACGAAAAATTATTTCTAATAATAACTTTTTGCCAAAAATAGAACCGTTCAATGTTTAATGGTATATACATCATGAAAACTTAACCGCAGAGCTTATTCCGTTGATTTTCGAGGAGTTCCCTGGAATATCTACCACGTGGATGATCAGAATTGAATCAAATTTCTATGGGACCACACTCACACTATCCTTTCGAATGCAAATGAATTTTCCAAATCGCCATTAACGCCAAAGATATGGGGTGACATACATAAAAAAAGCACGGTCGAATTGATAACCTCCTCCTTTTTTGAAAGTCGGTTAAAAAATATACCTTAATCTGTGATACCTGTAGGCCCACGATACAAAATACAAGCCTACTTTAAGTCTCACTGACACAGCTTTTTAAATTGTACTTATAATTTAATATAATAATCTATATATACAAAAGAAAGTCGTGTTAGTTACTCCACTTATAACTCAAGAACGGCTGAACCGATTTAGCTGAAAATTCGTAGGCAGAAGACCAGGAGAATGACATAGGATACTTTTAATCGGAAATCCCACGGGATCGGGCTATATACGCGGGCGAAACCGCACAGCTAGTTTAATTTAAAATCTAATATTTTTATATAGGTACTTCAAACTGGTAATAAAAACAATTAATTATTATTATTATATCCACAAGTGAGCACACAACTTAACCACCGGTATTGAGGTCAGCGCGAACAAACAAACGCAATTGGCCCATAAACTTAATTTAGAGATCATTCATTATGGCGAGCTTGCAGCCAATACAGGTATGAGTAAACAATATTTATGACTGTAAAGAAATTACCACAAATATCATAATTTATACTTTGTTTGAATAATATTTTTTTTATGATATAGCAGGCAACTAAAGAAATTACATCAAATATCCTGATTTATACTTTGTTAGACTAATATTTTTTTTATGATATAGCAGGCAAGCTGGGCATGCGGTCCACTTGATGTTAAGTGACTGACCGCAGCCCGTGAAAATCTGTAACATCAGAGTGTAATATAGTAAATTCGATGTATTGTAAAGTCTGTGTAATATTCATGCCTAATCGACTGAATCGATTTGGATGAAATTTGGCTTGGGAAAGGCCAAAAGTTAGTTATTATTCCGGATATCCCACGACAACAGAAAATACTTTATACTTTGTATTGATATTTCTTTATAGAATTACATATTACTTTTATTTAAAAACAAACACATTTTTATACTTTCAATTGCATTATTTAAAAAAAAAATAAGAGAACGTATAATATACGAGTAAAACCGCGGGACACAACCAACTAATAAAATGAAAACCTCGTTCGACGGTGATTTTATAAATAAAAATGCTTTCAGCTTCATCTTATATTCAGATTTCCCAAAGGACACCATCGGGCGCTAAAAATACGCAAATATTTATTTTTTTCTGCGAATGTTTGTTTAAATAAATGAATAATTGATTGCAGTGTAATGAATGCAGCGGTAAATTATACTTTGAAACGCATCACCAGCTCATAAACATAGAAACGGCGGCCTAGAAATATGCAAGAAAGTGTGTATTTTCGTGATGGAAAATTATTTGTGTATAATAGATTGATTATCTCTATTAATTTATTTTTAATTCATTACAGCTATAATAACAATATCCATTAAATATTTTACAACTTACACCAATGACATGGAAGTGTGACAAAATTATTACATTAAATAAAATAAGTAATAGACATATCCATACAAAGAAGTTTTATGAGTGTAGACAAAAGTATGCGCGTATGCGTGTGTATGTGTGCGTATGTGTGTATGCGTGTATGTGTGCTCGTGCATTAAGTATTATGGGATGAGTTTTAGAAAATACTTATAACTACGGTTCTCCCTTCAAAAACTTAATTACTGAATTTTTAAAACTTGATCGTGAAGAGTTAAATATATCGATAGAAGAATAATTTTGTTATAGATATCAGGAATTCTGGAAAGCGCAGAGGTTTTGTTATTTATTATTAGTTTTATAAGGATTTTGGTCGTTCACCGGTGATTGTCATACCCAATACGACTCAGTAAAAACACATAATATATCCTTCTGAGATTTTCGCAAAAAGCCCAAAAAAATGTTTCAATGGACCAATTAAGAACAACCCCTTCTAACGGTACATCTCGATTTCTATCTGGGCCGGAGCATAAATGGCTTGACTTAAAAACCTGAACACTTTGTATTGTTATTTAGCATTCTATATTTATTTAAAAGGTCATTGGATACAACTGCAACACGTGATATGAAAATGAACAGTGACAATAAAGTCCTTTTTTACAATCCACACGTGATTATCCCAAACATTGATATGTTTACATTGGCATTCGCTAATTTATCGCATATTGTTTACAATGATACAAAAACGATGACATTATGGCATTTGATGTTAAACATTACAATCATCAATTCATCTGGCACGTGACCGTTAATTTTTAGTTACTTTATGTTTTTTAATGTGTTAATTAAAAATGTAATCAACAGTGTAATCATTTTGTTGTACCTATAGAATACAAATTAAACAAAACTAACGTTCGCTTAGCAAAACCTCCAACCGCAGCAATTTAAAAATACTATTTTTAGGTTTTCTTTGTTTGTGGCTTTACTGATACTCAAACTTAAACTGATACTACTGTAATTATTTCACTTTTTTAGAAGCAAGGTACCACCGGTTCGAAAAGTTGACTCTACCTTGAAGATATTGACAAGAAACTCGATAGTTACTCTTAGATTCTCGATGACAATGAAGAGAAGTGCACAAAACAAGTTTGTTTACTATAAAATATGTGACTTTTGACGTTTGAATTGTGACCGCTCAGAGATCACTAGCACCTATAAAATTGCTTAATACTCATGGAAGGACGGCCGGTCGCGATCTTGTTAGTACAAAACGAATATAAATGCTAATTTACATGTGCAACCAAACGATAAACATATCCATTTTATATAATTGCGAAATGAACTTGACGCGCCTTTGGAAACCGTGTATTTCATTCGGTAATATAACCTATGTCTATCATGTTAATATTCAGGGACTGATGGCATTTAACTTTACGCTATCTAGTCCCAAACTAAGCAAAGTTTGTACTATGGATACTAGATAACTGATAGACATACTTAAACATACTTTTTTTTTGTAAATAAATACATACTATAGATTAATTATCACCCAGACAATATAAAATATTCTATATTATATATTAAATCACCCAATAATCATAAAAAAAAAAAATACATACTATAGATAAATAATCACCCAGACAGTAAAAAAGTACAATGTTCATCACGTAAAAATTTCTACTCGTTCGAACGTAGTTCGAACCCACACCCTCGGGCTCAATAGACCATTGCAGCATCCACTGCGCACATATGTCCGATATTTTCGAAAATTAGCCCGTATAAGCAAAACTTTGGCACTCTAATATATTAACATGTAAATCAGTTTCTATTGCAAACAAGACGCAGCTTTCAAAACAATGAAATTTCGAGACGTAAATAAAAGCAGTAAATTCTTAGAAATTATTTAAATAGAACTTGTATTATTTGATACGTCGCAGACAGGCACCTTGATAGGTAAAGTATGTTAATGTGTATACTATGGTTCTAATTCCTAATTTAATACCTTTGTGTAGGAGTGATAGCTATTGCTTCTGAACGATATAGGACTAACGCTGGTAGAGATACCACTTATGTAAAAAAGAAGCATCTAAAATCTATCATATACCTATTTTATTAGTATAACAAATATTTTGTTTCATCTCTTCTTTCTTTCTTTTTAAAATATGTCTATATTACAACCGATAAATAAGGTCGCCACACTACATATTCATATCATTCTTCGATATATTTTCCATTCTTTACAAGTACTGTTACTCCTTCCCAAAAGACAAGATATGTATTCGCAAAATACTATCTATGTAACTATATTCAGGCAAATATATTTCATTTCATTCCCCATTACCGATGCTTTCCTGATCCTTCTCTTATACAAAAAGTACAAATACTTTTTTCTAGCTAGAAAGAAAGACACATTTATTTCGACACACACATTATACACAATTATATACAATCACATACAAACAAAAATAGAAAGAGACCATAGAAGACAATAAAAAAGAGACCAATAAAAAAACTAAAAAAAATATGAGTGTGCCAGTGATATTCTGTATGGTAAAGATATAATAAATATTTAGTATATCCATAAGATAATCCACAATTTCGGGAGATTGGGAGGGACCAGGAGGAAATCGGGAGCGCTAGTAATCACTTACCATGAGCTAAAGACAATACTATTGGATAATTTCAATAAATTACTACAATGGATTACTTCTTTGTACTGTTTCCTTCTCCGCCTTTGAAACCATGACTTGCAAACTAAACAATCTCTCATCTTGAATTCCTTGTAAAGTACTGTTCCCGATTATTCACTAATCAAATAACACACATCTAAGCTTTCACATTAATTATATCTATTAATCATGTTTATGTATACTTTCATTAATGTGCTTGTGTACAAGTTAGTGTTTTATTATTTATTATTATTATATCGCAGGGCAAAGACACTAATGCTAGGCGTGCACATATCAGTGCCATCATACGCATCGGTCGCATCGTATTTTACGGCTCTTAAAATACGTTCCTAATACGTTATCTATATGCGTATTCTAATACGTTCCTTGAGCATTCCTCGACTTCACTCAACCTCTGTCAACGAAAATTCATATTCTGAGTCGGAACTCTACTAACTCAAGTCCACTCACGTTATGAAAATTTCGGAGAAGAAAATTTAACACCTCCATTCGTTCAATCTATTTATTAAAATATTATATTTTTATTTTATGAATTTTCGATTGAAATTCGTCATACGTCATATTTGACGTAACCTGAGTGCAAGTAAAATTAAAGTAACTTCTTAGAATACGGGTGTAATACAATCGCAAATCATACTTACTCCCTCTCATGCCACTACGTGCTCTATCCGAGTGCAGGAATTCATTTAATCTGTGTTATCTTTACACGAGATACGAGGCGATATGAAACTGTGGTGTTACTCATGTAGGTATGTTTGTAATGCAATATTTCTTTGAGAGCACGTAAAGATACTGCGCCTTAACTCTTTCCGATAGTGTTTTTATCGCATCCGACTATGAGAAAAAAGGGGAGCTTTTAAGGTGCAATACATACTTTTATATTATTATTTTATATTTATAAAGAATAAAGATCCTCTTGTCTTTCTTGATTCATAGAAGTAAGTAGTGTTCGTTTTTTACGAACAGTAATTCCATTAGAATAATAAAAGTTAAAATAATTTTTGCATATATTATATTTTGAAATAAATCTAGACGTAAATATTTTAAATTTAATTTTGAGCATTTCTTCATATCGTAGTGTAACTCACAAGCAAAGTTTTTTTTTGTTCATAATTTTTTACATAAATTTAGTAATTTTTAATTTTTAGTCTATACATTACAATTCTGTTTGGAATTTAACATGATCCACTTTCTTACTTGACCGCATAGCAATTAAAAATCAATTAAGCGTTTCCATCGAAGTGGGCTAAACGCGAACACAAAAAGCCATGGAAACTCCACGTATAAACGCTGCTAAAACAATTTCACACGCATAACGAACACGGCACGGGTTTCAAGGCTTTCGCTATTCTACTGCAAGTTTTGCTATCGTATGTTGCAAACGATGACGTATTCGTATATTGACAAAGACAAAAATAATTAATTTAACTCTGCAATATACACAGTCCTGTGTCCTGATACAAATCTTAAGCGTAACTTATTATTATTATTTTAAGCAATTTTTTTCCACTGCTGGGCAAAAGCTTCTCTTTTCCTCCACTCGGATCTCTTCTTGGCGAGCACCTCCCAATTCGAATAAAAGGCATCTATTTCGTCCCTTCAGCTGCGTCTAGGATTACCCCGGTGTCTTATGATATTCTGGCGAGCCCATAGTGTGGCTTATTTGGCCCACATATCGTCTGACATGCGACCGACGTTTGCTTAGAGGAGTTTAGTGTAGGCTGACGATAGAAAGACGTGCAGGTTAATCAATTAAAATACATGGAACCTCCAAGGTTTGTGGACATCCTGAGAGACTACCACCGCACCGCGCAGGCGAAGTACGTGGCATGGCATTTTTACAAGAAACCTTGAGATGCGCGACCGCATGCAATGTGGACAGTTTAACACGTATCGAACATTTGTTTCAGGTAATAAGGGTGGCACACATTTTTAATTAGTCGCGTATTTCGTCACTTAGGACGCACGCCTAGACGCTGTGAAATTAATTTTACACGCGTATCGAACATGACATATAATGCTGTGTTCAAGGTAGGTATTCCTGCACATTTAATACACGGTCAAACTAAGCAAAGCTTGTACTATGGAAACTAGATAACTGATAGACATACTTAAACGTACTTTTTTTGTAAATTTATATACATACTATAGATAAATTAACACTCAGACAGCTGAAAATAAATTTTCATCACATCATAATTTTATACTCGTGGGGATCGAACCCACACCCTCCGGCACAATAAACCTTTGCTGTATCCACTCGGGTCGTCAATAAACATCTTGAAATTCATAAACACTTTGAATATAGCATTTTTCAAGACTGTTTATTCCTAAAACACTGAGACTTCATTACTGATAGCTGTGAGTTGTTGAATCATTGTAATGTGCGTTCGTATCTCGGTACTGATTAGAAACCGGGTTAAACTATAGGTCGAAGTGGGTGGTCTGCATTGAGCCCAATCATCAGTAAACAAATTCTATATGCATATCCAATACGACACGCAGTTTTTAAAGTTTAATTATGTATTATTTCCCTTTACACTTAATTGCAGGCGAATATCTAATTTATCGCGGTCGTTAAAGAAGCTATGAAATATACTGGATTATGGTAGAGAATACAGAAAAAAACAAACAAACAAAACTATAATAATTAATTTTATGTACCATACGTTACAATGAGACGCTGACAACGCTATACTGGCAGACAACCCATATGAATATGATACTTGTAACAATTACAAATCATAAAAACATATCATTATAATGCAACTACGCATTTCATGAGCGTAAAAGCATACTAATTCACTATAATTATTGATGTGTCGAATAGTGGTATCACAGAATAACCGAATACTGAATACTATTCGGATTAAACTGTACCGAACCGGATATTCGGTCGAAATATTCGGTATAACATATTTTCATTGTCGCCTATACAAGTTTAAACATGAACGCTAGGAACTTTTTAAAAATTTAGTAAGTAAAATTACTCCAACCGAATATATTCGGAAGAATACAAATAATGAAAAGAACCGATACCGAAAACTAAATAATTATTCTAATCTCTAACTGTTATATCTCGTTGCGTGCCTGGCTCTGTTAAGACCGACCACCGTAGAATAGAATAGAATAGAATAGAAAATATTCATGTTAACTTTTTACAAAGTACTTAGTACTTATGAATAACTGATATCGGCCGGCCAGTGTATTATTCACATCGGCGACAGAGGGTAATTCTGCTGCACAACATCTTCAGCGATAAAAGAGTGGGAGCCGAGCGTTGCACAATTGGGCCAAGCTCGCACCGGTGTAATTACCATCCTCCCAGCAGAAGACCGGCGTGAGGCAGTATTGCACTGTATTTCGTACGATGAGCTGGTACCCGGAGGCCTGTATTTCCATCCTATCCCTCTCCTATCCTGTTCCTCTCTTCTTCCAACTTCCTATCATTAATCCTCTCCTTATCCCTTCCCTTTTCTCTAAGCCGGCAAGGCATCTGCGACACTCCTATGTTGCAGATGTTCATGGGCTGCGGTCAGTCACTTAACATCGGGTGAACCGCATGCTCCGCTTGCCCGCTGTTACATAAAGAAAAATATTTCGCATTTCTATATTAGATTAGAAAATAGACTCAAATACGAGTATACCGAACGGTCGCAATCTGCGAGGAACAACAACATAACCATTGCTAAACCATTTTCACACGCAGATCTGAACACGTTTCTCAAGGTTCCTCTCATTGTTACAGATGGTGAAACTATTGCTACTGGGTGCTCGATACGATGTACGTATTTCATTAATCCAAAGAGACTTGTCAGACAGACATTTCGTTGACACGCCCTAACGGCTCCACGGATTTTGACATACTGATGTGTTGTTGGATTGGTTATAATTGTTGTAAATTTTCAAAATGACGCTTACAAATCAAAAAAGGATTCAGTCGGTGTTTTCATAGATAATTAATTAAGCTATTTTTCCGCGATAATTCCTGTTCAAAGCAATAGTTTTAGGCGATGGTTGAAATGTTTTCACTTCTTACTTGTGGCCGTTTTCAATGTTCTATTTATAGCTTGTTTTGCTTTAACTAAAGTCAGACAATTTGCACTTATTTTGATTTCAATATCCTACCGGCGGAAAGCCTTTGCTTTGACTTTTGTCTAAATAACATGAAATATTTTTGTTATTCTTAACATAATTAACTCACCAATTGTCATAATATCCTACAAATATCTGGTTGATGTGAATAACAATTTTTAATGACAATTAAGTCTCAATCACTGTTTTTATTACATACCTATATTTTTTATAAAAACATGACAAAAACCGTCTCTACAAAACAAATATACCTTATACATTAACACTTAAAGTATAACACGTTTTTCTGAATGTTTTCTAAGAAAAGCGCGTAAAATATCAAGTATATGACATCATTAACATTCGCAAGCATCGCCATTGTTTACTGTTTACAAAACTCGCACAATGGCTGGGCTATTTACGGTTTATCGCTTGATTAGCACATCTTGTTAATGTATAATTTGAGTGGGACTTGAGTAATGCTTAGTAACTGATTGAGTGGAGCCACCACCGCGCCGGGGTAGTAACACTCCATTGAAAGAGCGTTGTGAACTATAAGGCCGAGCATTACACGATTGGGCCAAGTTCGCACCGGTATAAGTACCCCCAAACAGAAGACCGGCGTGAAGCAGTATTGCACTGTGTTTCGTACGGTGAGCGGGTGCCCGGAGGCTTGTATTCCCCTCAACTTATTCTACTCCTCTTCTAACTTCCGATCATAGATCCTCTCTTTACCTCCCTTCCCTTCAAGCCGGCAAGGCATACGCGACACTTTGCTGTTGTAGATGTTCATGGGCTGCGGTCAGTTAACATCAGGTGAACCGCATGCTACGCTTACCCGGTGTTACATAAAAATAATAATAATAATAATTCCATCGGCCCTCGAAAACAGCGGCGGCTCAGCGGTGCTATAAACAATCGCCGAAGTCGCGCCGCTGCCGTTGCCGCCACGCAGCCTAAGACTCAAGGCAGAACCTTAGTGTTTCAATCAATCTATGTTTTGATCGGAAAGTGGACGCGTAGCTAAGCGTCCAAAGAATAAAGACTTACGTAAGACGTAAGTTCAGTACAAAGAAGTATAAAGAGTTTGTTTTTTATCCCGAAAATCCTACGGGAACGACGGGTAAAATCGCGGAGGTCAGCTAGTAACTGATAAAGAAATTGAAAACTGATAAACCTTGCTTTCCGTTTGTAATCTCCAGGAACACAAACTGAATAATAAAAAAATTTATTATTAGACTCGTATATTTTAAAAATTAACTTAAACGATGCCAAAAATTTATGTTAAAATTAGCATCTAGCATTACATAAACTCCAAATAACAATCGCTGTAATCAACTCGCATTATACATATTAACAAATAAAAAGACTATTTAAAGAATTCCTCACAATCATTGACACCAATGATCTCATAAAAATGATAAATAACACGGTCACGGTACAGCGAGTGCATACCTACCGATAACAATACAAACAAACATCTCAGTAGGTCATGTAATAAATAAGGCAGTGGATTCGCTTCCTGACGCGTGACTCATTGGCCCTTCGGCTGTGTGTGTGTTGAATGAAGGTAGTTCATTAATTAAGTACTTCCAAGCCTCAATGTGATTTAGTTAGCGTTGCCGTCTGTAAGTTGTAGTGTAAGTATAGCGTAAGTTAATTTATATGTACGTATAAGTAGCTTATATAAAACTTTGTTTGTTCGTTTGGTTGTAATAAATACGCTCAAAAACGACTGACCCAATTTTTAATTTTTTTTCACCATTTTTAAAGCTACATCATAATCCACAAATAAGTATTTAAAAAAAAATCCGTCTTGTGCTATTATGACATTGTAAAAGTTGTTCCCAAAAGCAAGAATAAAAAGATGGAATATCCATGTGAGAACACGTAACTAAAGATTATTTGGCTTATTTAATTTTTTAATCCACTTAATATCGCATATATTGGCAGTCAGCTCCGCAAACTTCTTTCCGTGAACAAGGTTTTCAAGGGTGAACAGTTCCGCAGCGCTGTATCATAGTTTTCTGTACCATAACTCTACAATTCTATACGCATATGCATGCCCCTATGAAAGGTATTTCATACGGACTGACCTTGAGACCAATGTGTCAAGTCGAGCCTATTTATAAACGATTTAAATATGCACTCGATGGGACAAGCTTCAAACCCGTTTAAATAAATTGAAAGCACTGCAGGAGTAAATAGTCTAAAAATAGCTGGATGCCTGATTTAATTGCTGCACAACTTTATTTACGGCACAGCAATTAGCAACAACCAGCACATACACTATATATCTAGCAGAGCATCTGATAAATATATTGTCATCCTTATGCAAGGAGCAGTTATAAGATACGGATGGAAGGATGGAAATAGCGCAGGAATCATTACAAAAGGAATATTTTCAGTGCCATCACCAATCTATACACATAATATATGAAACTCAAAGTACTGACTGAAAGTGATCTATCAACGCACATCCCAAACTGCTGGACGGATCGGGCTGAAAAATTGACATGCAGGTAGATGTTATCTGCTAAGGATTTTGATCAAATCCCACAGGAACATGGAAAACAGATAACCTTCAATAATATCGTTTTAATGCTACTACGCATTTAATAATATAATAAGTGGTTTATTTATGTTAAAACAGCATACAATAATACTATACAAAATTAATGATGGGCAATTGGGAGAGCAGTAAAACAAAATGGGAAGAGAATGAGATGTAATGGAACTTCGGAGAGAGGATGTAGGTACTAAGAATAAAAAAGATGTCAGGCAAAAAGTTCAGATTTATAAATATCACACGTTCACGTCTACATATAGTCTTAAAATAAAGTACTGTTACCAGTTATAAACAACAATCACAAAAATAACCGAACGTCAAACTTGAGCCCATGCGTGAAATGTCAACACACCTCACTAAAAGTAATAAAAAAAGTGATATCATAATAAATACGATTCGTTTCATGGTGAAATACGTAATTTGATTGAGGCAAGGAAAATACTTTTTCGTAAATTGTTTATGAGTTTTATAACCATCTTACTTGTATAACACCATTGGTTGGTAAAACAGTACGGCTGTACGAATATGACCGTCATAAAGGCCTTATTCCAAGTACTGACTTCTGATTCTTTATATTCTATAATCTGTATTCTAATACGTACCTTGAGCATTCCTCGACTCCACTCAACCTCAGTCACTATTCGACCTCTTTGGTCGATACTGCAGTTATGTCAAACTCATAACATAAAATACTGAATAATGTTTCTTAACGTCATATTTGACGCACCCTTAGCCGTGGTTGAGTGGAGGAATATTAAGGTAACTTCTTAGAATACGAGTGTTAACTTTACGTACTGTCATTATTATTTTAATGAAGGTTGGAAGAGAAAGAATAAGTTGGCAAAATCCGTCTTCGAGTGCCAGGAACAAGAGTTATGCCTCAGTTAGGGATTCGGACATCGATTTGGTAGTTACATCTTCAATCCGGAAGAAAACATTAGGGGTTATTTAGTTGGGCGAAGTTTTATCCCTAAGCATAAACCTAATGACTAATATTGTCTGACTAAATAATCTATCCTAAGCTAAAACCTAATGACTAATATATTCCGACTAAATAGTGTACCCTAAGCTTAAACTAAATGAGTTTCGAAAAACTTCAATAAGGCGATGCAGAAATAGCATCGTCATCAACTTCATAGGAAATCGTTTGTAGCAGCCCATATAGTCCCTTGCTACAAGTGGAGTGTTTTTCCATCCATTCTCAAGAGCTTTGCACTTTGTTGAGTACAATGACTGTGGTTGACATTCAGCTGGCCTTCAGTAAATGCTTGTCAAATCTTAAGGCATGGAACACACGATACAGGTCTGTGCAAGCTTAGATCCATTATACGCATCCAAGAATTTTCCATGAATTTTATCCCATTACCATTCATCACTCCCTTATCATTCCTATACTCTCATAAAAGCTGTGTTACGTTTGGTTGTGGCTCGAACAATACAAGAACTGAACAGATTATACATAAATATTTATTTACTATGCCTATG
>LQNK01000217.1:55318-85410 GCA_001586405.1 Phoebis sennae | reverse complement strand
TAAGAGGCTAGGGTGAAAGGGTACCTCCTGCGCAGACATGTTCCTCAAACTCAGGAGTGATTGTGGCCAAATACCTGCCAGTTATGTACTAAAATAAAAGAAAACATCCAATTGCTGTCTCGCAATCGAATAATAATATTATAAATATTTTTTTATAGAGTTCGGCAGATATGTCTCCTAGAAATACTGCGTTCCGCGCTCTCCTCAATGTTAGCTCACACATTGACGATTAATTTAAGACGACGTGTACCAGGCATGATTAATTTAATTGTCTATGGCCTATGCAATTATTATTTAACCGATTGGCAGAGTGGATACAGCAATAGTCTATTGCGCCGTAGGGTGTGGGTTCGATGTAGAAAATTATTATGTGATGAACATTGTAATTTTCTTCTGTCTGGGTGTTAATTATCTATAGTATGTATGTATTTACAAAAAAGTATATTTACATGAGTTTATCAGTTATCTAGTGCCCATAGTACAAGCTTTGCTTCGCTTAGGACTAGTTGTTTATTGTCCCTGAATATTTATTTACTTTTGTCCGCGGCTTCAGTCGCGTCAATAAAAAGTGTATAAGTCTATATACGTAATTTCATCACTATCTGTCCAGTAGTTGTAGCGTGATTGACGCACAAACATCCAAATATTCACATATTAGTAGAATAGAAGTATTAGCTAGTATAAAACGCCGCGTGTACGCTCTCACGCACCTCATAGCGGAAGCGCGGAGCCCGACGCCGTCTGTTTGTCTATTGACACAATCATAATATTTCTCTTCGTGTCCGTCCTTGTAGAATACGTGTTAATTCAAACAACACGCTTAAGGAATATTTACATGTATAAATTAACTCGATTGACGCGTAGATGTCCTTTGTATGAGACTTCTTGCGCCCTGCGGTTTCATTCACCTTAACGAGATTTAAAACGTCATTTTTGATGTAAGTGCAGGCAATATCGCAACATGAAGTGTCGCAGATGCCTTGCCGGCTGAATTTTTGAAATAGGGCCTATGATTTTGGCATTAACTATTAAGAGCGATTAAATGAACACATTCATAGGCTGTAATTAACTTTATGAGTTTTATTTCTCAGGACCGACTACTTCCCATAGATAGATTATCTAATATTCCAATTTTCTTATTTGTAAGGTCCGCATGTTCGAGTTTGTGAGGATGTATATATGTATGTTTGTTACTCTTTCACACAAAAAGTACTGAACCATTTATGTTGAAACTTGGTTTACATACAGGTAAGGGTCCAGAATAACATAAATAAATAAAATAAATATTCCTGGACATTTAACACAACGCTACCTAGTCCCAAACTAAGCAAAGCTTGTGCTATAGAAACTAGATAACTGATAGACATACTTAAACATACTTTTTTCTGTAAATACATACATACTATAGATAAATTGACACCCAGACAGTAGAAAATTACAATGTTAATCACATCATAATTTTCTGCTCGTGGGAATCGAACCCTCCGGCGCAATAGACCGTTGCTGAACCACTGCGCCAATCGGGTCGTATATATGTACTTTTAATCCCAGAGAGAGATATATATTTTACCACGGGATACCACCACCAAAAGTAACGCGGGTAAAATTGCGGTGTGGGGGTAGTAGTCTATTTATAAATAAATTAAAAAGTAAGACTTGGTGTTGCAAAAATAGCATTAATCTCATTGTAGATAGTACTTTTATGTACATCTATATTCTTTTATTAATTAATTTCATCAATATTAGTGTATTCGTTCGGGCAAAACCTCACAAATAAACTGACAGAGAAACAGTTTCGTATGTCTATAATCGTATTACTCGTAGAAGTGTCAACTCATATGCATTCTATTGACTTTTAACTCGCAAAGTACATTGATCTTTACGTAATTGTTTATTTCAAACAAATGAATAATTATTTCTGTTAACATTGTATTTAATTATAAAACCACTCGTTTCTGCCCGCGGCATCGCTCGCATTAAATTCGTGATAAAATGTATTCTATTATTCTATCTGTATTCGAAGTTGCTTCAAAATTCGTTCAGTGGTTTTGGCGTTATTGCCACACAAACATATATAATATTAATAGGAAGTAGGAAAGGTAATAATAAGGAAACGTACCATTATGAAGTTATGCCCTCCCGCCCCACTCCTTCACCTCCCTGTAACAAAGGAAATAAAGGGATTATTACAAATACAATTTAATCTACCAAAATAACTTAAATTTGAGCATAATCTTCTTGGAATTTGATAAGGCTTATTCCGGAACGAATTTACGGAGGTAAATATATAATTCTTCATAAATAGCTTTCGTTAACTTTGTGTATAAATCAAGGCATCGTCATCTAATTAAGCATATCTTATCATATTATATATCTTTTTAGCAGTACGACAATAGAGAGAGAGGGGCAGGTGACCACCCCCCAGAGATTCTAAACATAATATTTAAAAGATAAAAAATATGCTTATTCAAATACAAATATCAAAATTATTTCTATTAAATTATTTTGATATTTGTATTTGAATATATTAAAAATTTTAGAAATGTTATAACTAATAACGTATTTATAGTTTTATTTAGTCAAGACTCTGAACGGTTGTTATTAGAAGTAAAATCGCCATAGATACTTCGTGTATAATACACAGCGATTTCTTCCAGGCAACCATTGGGCATAAGGTAAGAAGCAGAGTTTTATAAAGGCAAAAGAGTATTTTCATACACAAAATACACTGAACCTCTCTCCATACAGTAAATGCAACAATAGAGTTTAGCTAATAAGTTTCTTTGTTTTTCAATGCTTTTAATTGTTATTATTTTTATCTATAATAGTTGTTATTATTATTATCATGCTTTGTATTTTCTTTCTTTCTATTGATACTTTAACATGCTACAATTACTCGTATAATGCGATTATCAAACAAATAGTTACACATTGTTAGTTCTCCATCCGTGAGATGGTATTAGAAAGGTTTCATACATAGACGAGGTCAATGTCACGTAAGTATACGAGGAAGCTAGGTTCTCGCTGGCCTGCCTTCGATCTAGGCACTGATTTAGATTCCCAGCGAGAAACCGGTCTAACTCCCTATATACAATACATTTCATCGTGAATTTTCTAGAACCAATGTAACGACAAGCCTATGATATTTTATTTAAATAACTGGTATTAATTTATTCCATAGCAATGATTTTAGCTATTACTTTAAAAATAATAATAAATCCGGAAAGACAAACAATATGTTAATAATACGAATCTACAAACAAGAATCTACAAAAATTAACATACATCAGCTGTTGTTAAGTAATTATCCACGCTATAAAAGTTATATCAGAAGTGGTGCAGGAGGCAGACTTCAAGAAAGAAGAGAGTATAAGAGATTAATTTATAGTAGACTAGCTGATCCGCGCGGCTTTTCTCCCGTAGCATAATATTATATTGTATATGGCCATTGTATGTTTTTCTATTTCTACACTAATATTATACAAAGGAAAATTTTGTTTGTTTATTTGGTTATAATGAATAGGCTCAAAAACTACTGGACCGATTTAAAATATCCTTTCACCTGGAAGCTACATTATCCACGAGTAACATAGGCTATATAATATAACATTGAGTTACGGTAGCGAAGCCGCGCGGATCAGCTAGTCAGTAATAAAGAATCCGATGTGCTTTGGACGTCTCAAGTTTTTAGCGTAATAGCGAGTAGGTAACTTTCAATGTTCAACTCCCACTCTCGAAATCTCTTATGAGGAAAATTCCCAAACATAACAACGACGCATTCAAAGCTGTATTCCCATAATTAGCCGTTGATTCTCAAGTACAATACGTATGCATCGAAACCCTTTATTACCTCAGCTAGTCACTTAGTTACATAAAACTCTCGCCCACAATTAAAACCGCACGTAAGTTTTACAAACATTACTCAACGGAACATTAGCATTCGGATCGAACTTTCTAACATCACTTTTCAATAAAGTTCGCTATAAAATCGTACATTACGCTGGGCGTCCACATATCGGTAAAGAAGGCTTTGGACGGATCGTAATATTCTTGGTATATAATGTAAAAGAAAGAAAGCTTTCTAAGGCTCGGTTCCTATAAACGACGGAACTTCATAGTAGGTATATATAACGAATTGTTTTCACTAACAAGCGGCTTTATAATGCCCAATCCTTATAAAAATAAAACGAGCTGTTTTACTTACAGACAGTAGTATCCTACTAGACGTAAGCCTTAAGTATTTCAATAATAAACGTGGCGTTAACAGAACAAACAAAACTTGGTTCCGATTGATTGATTAAAACCACTCGTAAGTGAAAACAATTCTGTTGTACAGTAACGTTCCGTCGTTTATAGGCACCGGTCCTTAGGGTTAACCAACAAATCAAAACCACGTTTTGGTTGTTATGTTAACGCCACGTTTATTACAGAAACACTTAAGACTTACGTTTAGTAGGATATTGTACTAAGTAAAACGGCTCGTTTTATTAAGTTTATACGATATTAAATAAAGAATCCGATGCGTAGTATACAGATATGTGGACGCCTACCTTAAAGTGATAGAATGACTTAGAATGTTTACGAGCAAACTGACCGATAGTAATGTTCTTACGTGTGACCCATTTGGCGAAACGGTTTAGGCTTGGGATCATGTAGGTTTATAGGACTGATAGCGGAATGCTTTTAGATTATTTATTTCTGTTTTATAGTTATAAAATTGTATTTGTTACATTAAGTGGATGAACCAGAATATATTGATTTCTATTTTATCATTTGAACTTCCACGTATCTATTAAGTATTTATAATAAAAATACGTCTACTATTTACTATAGATTGTTCTAGAACAATTTTGGTTTTCATGTGTCAATAAAGCTAAACAAACACAGCTGTAACTCATAGTATCATGTATTATGTATTACAAGTTATATACAAATAAATAACATTTTACTTGGACCTTGATCGACGATTAATCTAGAGTATTTTAATATTTGAATTATTAAAATAACTGTGAAAAGCCAAATAAAACAGTTAAGCATTTGACACCAGGAAGTACTTTCCTCAAACTATAATCTGAATACTTTCTCAAAATATTCTATTCTGAATCTTTCCTCAAATGCATGAAGCTGAATAAATCTTTCCTCAAAATACCTCAAAAAATCGAATACTACTTAGTCCATTTCGTAATACCAGAAAACTGGATTCGCAATTCATTTTGTTTTTTTATTTTTTTTATTCTGAATCTTTCCTCAAATGCATGAAACTGAATGAATCTTTCCTCAAAATATCTCATAAAATCTAATACTACTTACGGCCGTTTTCAATAATGTATCAAAGATTATGGATAGATTGTAATCTCAGATGAAATGACATTTGATTCTCAAAAGTCATAGCAAAGGCTATCTGTCAACAGCGTATTGAAATCGAAGTAAGTGCAAATAGATAGATTTGTCCGACTTTAGTAAGCAAAACAAGGGATAGATAGAATATTGAAAGCGGCCGTTAGTCCACTTCGTAATACCAAAACTGGATTCGCAATTCATCTTATCTGTCCCTAAATTCAAATCAGACGAATTTTAAATATGATTATATCTATACGCCATAGCCCATTGACCTAAAGAAATACGAATTATTTTCTTTTATGTGACTCTTATAGGGTCTCATAATAAAATTTACGAGTAATTCTTTAAAATATTGCTTTTTTAGTCATTCAATGAGGCACACCCAGAGATTTATTGTCAGAAATTAATTCAATAATCGTAAAATTTGAATCGTTCGTGTCAATTCTTCAACATCTTATCTCTTGGTATATATTACGACGTGCAGAGTTAAAAGCTTTTCTCTATATCATTGTTTCTTAACCTGTGGACAACTTATTTATGGACAGTACATAATTGTAAAAATGTATATTTATTAGGGGAACTAAAAATAGATTGTTCTATTTCTGTGTTTTTAACAAGTCCTTGAAATTTTGTATGATCTTGTAGTGGTGTGCGGACTGAAAAAGATTAAGAAACGTTGTTCTACATGTTATACTTCTATATGCATATTTACTATGAAATATTATATATTATATACATATATATTAATGTTTTTTTTTGTTTTATTAGTTACTAGCTGCGCACCAGGGCTTCGCTCCCGTGGGAATATCGGGATGATATATAGCCTATAGCCTTCCTCGATAAATGGGCTATCTAACACTAAAAGAATTTTTCAAATTAGACCAGTAGTTTCTGAGATTAGCGCGTTCAAACAAACAAACAAACTCTTCAGCTTTATAATATTAGTATAGATTTTGCCGCATGCACCAAAACGCGTCATCATAATAACGAATCAATCGTCATATTGTCCAGATAATTGAAATTCAGATAATTTCAATCACCTGATAACCAATGTTTATTATTATATCTTATCTGCAAATGTATTTGCGTTTACATTGAAGAATACCTAAAGTAATGCCCGATTAGAAATGCGAGTCTATTTCATTGCATTTAGATGAAAAACTTCACATTGAAAGCGTTTGCGAGTGGAGCGCTTTACTTTCGTCACAAGAAACGACCCGCGCCCGCATTCTGTGTGAATAGAGCATAATTGTCATAAATCAATCATTTAATTATTTGTGGCAGTTTTACAAGGATTATTTTTCTTTTACTTTCAATCTCAAGCACATGGCTTATTTGATTTAGATTGAGTCAGAGGTCAGAGGGATGCCCTTTTAAAAGAAAAAGCCTCACGCCGGTCCCATACATACTGAATGTCTTTCTGAATTCATAATCTTAAATTTCAGCATTTCAGTTCAGATTGTTTAGTAGTCTCGTTTTTGCTAGCAGATACAAACGTATTTTTAAATTAATAATATGAATCGAAATTATGAGTTTTCAGTATGTGAGTCCGGCCTTAAAGACATTTTGTTTCACACACCCACACAGACACATATAGTGTACACTCCTAAACACCTTATATTACACACACATCATTATTTTGGTAATTAAGTCATTTTTAATTACAGGGCGCCAAAAAACTTATCGTATAATTGACATTTCAAATCCATGGGTTTAATGTTGTCATTAATAATACGCAATTTATTTTTAAGAATTTAATTTAAAAAGTATTCTTGATGTAGTTAGGTACTTCTTTAAACAAATCCTTGAAAAATAATTCTTTATTATACATTTTTGTTTTTAACATAGATGGAAGAGGAAATAAAAAGTCAAGAGAGGTGTTATAAAATGGAAAATTATTTTTATTTTGTTTGTTCACTGAATGATATTATCATCGATTAATATTTAAAACAAATGCTAACGAACGTCAGAACACGAATTAGACCTGTTTACAACCATTAATTAATTGATGAATATTTATAAATTTATCTGTATTGTAATCTTCGAACGTACAGGTTAAACTGGAGTTTCAAACCACTTAACACCAATTATTGTCAATAAGGTAATGATTAAATAAATGTGAAAAACGAACAAACAAATTTAGACATATGTTTTTCACCTGAAAGACCTTCACTTCTTGGACTTCGGTAAATATAGGCATAACATACATTTACTGCCAATTCTGCGTATAACAATAGATATAATAAAAAACTGATAATATATATTGTGCGGTAAAACGTTAAAATAAATATAAGCATCCACAGATAGGTAGTATACGTATCGGCTTTATTATTTGTAAAGAAAATGCAAAATTATTTGTGTTTGTTAAATGCATTAATTCATCTTTGCTGTAAAGTCAAAGTCAAAACGTTTGGAAAATAAACGTCATAATTATACATTTACATAACTAATATTTTTTTATTTACAACCGATTCGGAAGGTTGTACATAAGATTGTCCTCTACTACGATTGGTCATCTATATATTAATACGTGATGCAAAAAACTTTGTACACCTTTTTACAAAACTTGCGCAGACGCAGGAGCATAAAATTTGGCACACTTATAGTTTATGTGTAGAAGTGCAGAACGCATCTTTCAATAATAATGCTTATAAATTACATTAAATCAAAAAGTAAAACATTACATGCACTATCAAGCATTTCACACACACATACATTTCTTTTGTTTTTCATTTTGTCTATAGACATAGAGTACTGACTACTGACATAAATTAAATTTAAATGTAATATGGTCAAATTTGGACCATCGAGCGACCACTAGCCGCCACAAACCAGTAAAATTCCAGAATAGTACACTTAGCGAATGCACAAAGTAAAAGTTACAATTTCACCTCTGATAAGATATCGTAACCATGTGATCCGCCTGATACGGTTGATAACATATAACCTTGCGATGTCTCTGGAACTCATTATTATAATGCAATGCTAGTGACAACTCGTGGCTTTAATAATGCATTTTTTATTAAATTATGCGTAACCATCTTTACAATTACATCCTTATCTTACTTTAATATTATAAATTCGAAAGTAACTGTTTGTATGTCTCTCTTCTTCACGCCTAAACCACTGAAACGATTTCAATACAATAATTTTCATCTCGGAAATTCCACGGGAGCTGGAGATAAACGCGGGTGAAATCGCGGGGCACAGCTAGTATAACTACAATTTTAAAAAGTTATGATTATGTCTTAACAACTCAAATTGGATATGTGCTCTTTGAATTGAAATTTTAAAATATTGTAATATTAAGTAACTATAAAACCTTATATGGTTATTGTTTTTCATTGGCACTTAATAATTTCCTACTTATTCACAACCTAATCAAATGTTTTGAAGTTAATGCAAAATAAAAGATTCTCATATATTTTTTTTGTACATACCTCTAAGTTTTTATGCGTATACTGTTGGTATGGCTAATAAATAAATAAATAAATATAATTAGGTAGCTATAAATAAATATAGAGAACAATTAAAGAAGAACAATTAACAATTAACAGAACCAATTAAATTTTCTTACGAAATAAAACAAAAAAGAAAATAAACAATCAACTAACAAATAGCTGTGTCGAGGAATTTCTTAGTAATTAGTCCTTATAGGTAAAGATTCATAAATACATTAATACTAAGGCTCAAATCACATCGAGATGGCAGCGGCGTATAGCTTTTCGACGTTCAATCTCACTGTAATGGTATTTTAAACTTTATATTCATTACAATAATACAAAGTATCGCTTGAGAAACTTGAATAGTCGCGCGGCTGCACGCATCTATGACGGCTTTTACGCAGCCACGGATTCTCAAGCGATATTAATTATAAATGAAAATACAGCTTAAAATCATGTTACAATGAAACTGATCACCGCTGCGCTGGGCGCCGCTGTCTTCTCGATGTGATTCGAGCCTAACAAGCGAATACAAAATCGGATTACTAGCGGCGATGTCGGTCACATCGGCCGGCGAAAGTCGCAGGAGCGAAAGTGACGGAGCCAGTTACGTCCCTCCCCTGCCTTAGATCCTGCCGCTTGCGACTGGTTGGTTATGTGACATTCGTTTTTTGTGTGCCTCTTATGTTTCTCATATTAATTACGGGAGAATCAGACTCCCTCCCCTGCCTTAGATCCTGCCGTTTGCGACTGGTTGGTTATGTGACATTCGTTTTTTGTGTGCCTCTTATGTTTCTAATATTTATTACGGGAGAATTAGACTCCCTCCCCTGCCTTAGATCCTGCCGTCTGCGACTGGTTGGTTATGTGACATTTGGTTTTGTGTGCCTCTTATGTTTCTAATATTAATTACGGGAGAATCAGACTCCCTCCCCTGCCTTAGATCCTGCCGTTTGCTACTGGTTGGTTATGTGACATTCGTTTTGTGTGCCTCTTATGTTTCTAATATTTATTACGGGAGAATGAGACTCCCTCCCCTGCCTTAGATCCTGCCGTTTGCGACTGGTTGGTTATTATATTTCTATTATTTCATGATTCACACAGCAGCAATTTGTCTGAGGAAGTAGCTCGCCTGAAGCAAAGAATATCAATTTGTGCTTTTGCATGAAGGGAGCAGCAAAACTCATGATGCTACTTCATAATCAACTAACTAATTGTGATAAACAAAATTATTAATTAAATCAAATTTATTAATTATTAATGACAATCCGAAGTTCCGGAAATCAATCGTTAATCAACTTAACAAATGAATGAATTAGCAATGTTAATTTCCAATAATTTATCTACACATAATAAAGACCTATAAATTCATGACAATATGAAAAACAATTTTATAAAACGGTTATTTCGGTAATACCATATACTAAAAGCAAGATTTCTTGGAAAAGTCCTTCTAGAATTGAACAATTAGGCCAAGCTCGCACCGATGAAATAACACCCACCAGCAGATGATCATATTGTCAGCAGGGCCCGGGCCCTTTATTCTCATCCCATTTCTCACCTATCCTGTTCTACTCATCTCAAAATTCCCTATCATTAATCCCCTTCCTATGCATTAAATGTCACAGATGCCTTAGCTCCTTCAAGCTGACAAGGCATCTGCGACATGTTGTAGATGTTCATGGGCTGCGGTCATTCACTTAACAACAGGTGAACTGCATACTGTGCCTGCCGGCTTTGATATAAACATGAAAACATTTGTTGCAACAATAAGAAGCCTATATTCCCTAGTTCTATAGCACAGGTTAATAAGTTTCTTTAGGAACTGTGTGAAACATTTGTAGCATAAGTTTTTCATTATACAGGAAATATGTAGTAAACAAAACCCCTACAAGTATTTACAATAACAAAATGAGAAAGTGAAAGGCTAGATGCATACACACAAAAAATAAACAATAATGTACTATACTTTGAATAATATTGTGTGTGTGTACTTGTGTATTGGGGTATTTTGTATGTAATCAAGATTATGATTTGATATCTTGATTTGTTAGAAATTGCAGACATTATTATTAATCGCAAAAGAGTTGCTAATTTAACTAAATCTATAAACAAAAGTTAGCTATTTTGATTAACAATTTATCCAATTTGCTAAAAAACATACATTAGCAATTTATACAATCTGTGCAGTGATCACTTAACATCAGGTGACCCACTTGCTCCTTTGCCTGCTCTGCCATAAAAAAAAAGTGTAAACAAACATTAGGTTAACATAGTAACAGTAATACATATTCATTCATTTTTTTCTTGGTAAAAATGTATTAAAACAATGTATGGTTGTGCTTATATCTATGAATTTCAGTACTAGACTATTTCTCACTATTTAAGAATATAATCCATTCCAACTGCATGCATACAGTTGTTACAAAGAAAACATAGTAATGTATGTTGTATGTCCTCATGTTTGATAAATGATAATATGCATAAACATGCATTTCAAGTTAATATCCAAGGACAGTGGAGTTTTATTCTTCCTTATTGCAAATTGGATATTTTTCTTTTATTAAATATAACATATTGATAAATTAATTCCCTTACAGAAACTTATTTTGTTTTATAGTTTGTTTACTTATTTTTTGAAACATGTTATATGTTACTAAAAATAAGATAAACTTTGACTTGAACTACCTACATAAGTTGTACGTAATATTCAAATATATCTATATTTAGACATTGAAGTTAAGTGCAAAAAATGTATGGTAATTAAATATTTGGCATTACTGTTGTCATAATACCAAAATGACCTTTACATGTTTGATACTCTTGAAAAAAATTCATCAAAGGTTTAAAGATTTCCTTACCTATACAAAAATAGGAGACTTGAAAATTCCAGCAGAGATATACGAGTATATATAAAAATAATAATAGCCAGTGACTATTGCAACCAATTTGCGTAGATAAATATAAATGCATGTCCACTATCATATCTATTTTTATTATATAAATGTTTTACACTCATTACAGTTTCCTATTGTGACTCACATAATTGTTAAAATAAGACAAAGTAATAAAATTATTATGACTCAACTGTAATACTTTTAAACATTTAATTGTTATATCTATGAAGAATATGTTAACACTAGCACCTGGCTGTGGTTTCATTTACGTTAATTTTTTTCATAGATCAAATACTTATTGCCTAATCCATCTAAAATTAATTAAATCACTTTCAATATTTGATGAATCCAAACTTTCACATTTAAATATAAGTAGAATTCCTTTTACTTGTATCTGAAGTAAAAGTGAGGAAAGATCTATATGTAATCATTGACTTGACCAAGACTAGACCTAAAATTCTATTAGCTTATACTAATATTATAAAGTGGAAAACTTTATAATATTAGTGTAGATAAGCAAAGGAAATAGGCTCAAAAACTACTGGACTGATTTAAAATATTCTTTCTCCTTTCGAGTAACATAGGCTATGGGAGCAAAGCCGCACAAATCAATTTTTTAATGATAACTGAATGTGAGTGAAAAATGAAATTAAATATCTATATATTTTAAATTTTTGTAATCCTGTCACATCCTGAATCCTATGTTAATGTGTCAATAAAAAGAGAAAAATTTTAAGTTATTATAAGCAAGGTTACACATACAAAACACATCACATTCCTTCCAGAAAATATCAGGGTACTATAATTGTCAAATCCTAACTTCTCTCTCCCCTTCAAGTAAAAATTTAGTAACTAAAAATTTGTTTATATGTAATTAAATAAAAGTGCCAAAAACAGCAATTTCATTATGTAACATATTATACATTATACCTTAAGGCTGTCTTCATAATTAAATGTATCACGATAAATAAAATTATTTCATTAAGTTTTTTACCTTTGCTTCCAATTTGCAGTCATTTAAACAGGTTTTTTAATTGTTAAATGAGGTTAATAATTATAATTAATATTTATGTATAAATGTTATTCAGAATACAGTACAAAGTCTAACCACCAAGAACAATCCCAATGAAAATACTTTATAAAGTATTTTATTTCATATGGAAAGTACTCGCGTTCAAACAAACACAACAAAATACTGTGATTGTATCTTGTTAAAATTTAATGGCAATTTCATCAAGGAAATAGTTTCAGAAAAGAAAGTTATTGAGAGAAACTGTAAATCACTCACTGAATATTAAACATTGTTTTATGCACATAATTATCTTCTTAATGTAACTTTAAATTTGGTGAAAAGAATAATAAGATATTTCTTTCATCTTTTTTTTTTTTCATTACAGAAAAATAGAACAAAAAAGACTGATAATAATAGTATTGGCATGAAACTATTCCAGCTCAGATGATGCTGTTTTACTAAATAGTAAGAGACCATTAGGTCTAGGTATAATTCATTTGTAGAACATAACTATAGTCATCAAATTTCAAAATTCATAGGCTTTTTACAGCAACCTTAAACAAAAGTTAAAACAAAAATTAAACTTTTATAAAAATTTGGTCTTTTGTTTGTTATATTTTCATATTTGAATTATATGAACAGAAGTTTGTTATAACTTTGGGAGGCTAAAATAAGCAATTGAACATAACTCTAAATCAGTCTCAATTGTGTTAATTTGAATGAATTTTCAAATCCTTCATAGCACTTTCACGATAAAATATCAGAGACTAGATTACTACATTGTAGACTTGTATCAGATAGAGAAATAATCAGTTTAAGGACACTATTTTGTATGCATATTCTTATAAGTTATCATGTTTTCCTTTGAAGATAACATTAGTGACCTTGAACAAACATTCTACTGCAAAATGCAATGTTTTATATAAATAAAATAAAGATCTCAAAAGTTAATACTGGCGCATAATTTAAGATCACTAACAAGCCAATATATGGGATATCTTAGTTTTCATTAGATGACAACAAATCGAATTAAAATTTCTAATTAACTTGTATTTCTTGTTTCAAAAAGCCGTTTTCTATTACACGAGCCAGTATTCTCTCTCCTATAAAAAGGACTGGTTAAAATATAATAATTTTCCATATGTAATGGCTAAGGTAAGATGTTATTGTAAGAATTATAATGTACTTGTAAACATACCTTTATGCAATCATTGCCAACATGAAAGTTTTGTTCGAGCATAGTAATTATTGGTAAATCACAAATTCACAACTAATAAACACAATTTCTTTGTCACCACGAACACGATACACTGATTTTAGCTTAAACTGATATAAAAATAAGAAAACTCCTCACGGATGTTATTCACTCCGAGAATACAAATAATACTCCACCGTGGAAACTACTTGCGAAACGATATGTCAATCTACGTCAAATTATTAAGAATTTATTAGCATTAAACAATATTCACAAAGTGCAACGTATGCACAGGTATAACACTTTTAGCTGCCAATGT
Organism: Phoebis sennae; assembly: GCA_001586405.1. Classification (NCBI taxonomy): domain Eukaryota; kingdom Metazoa; phylum Arthropoda; class Insecta; order Lepidoptera; family Pieridae; genus Phoebis; species Phoebis sennae. The sequence continues at coordinate 71,204 of LQNK01000217.1, read as the reverse complement.
AGAACGTTATTACTTTTACTTTGTATTATCACCTTTTCGATTTTATCAACCTGTAAATAAAGGCAGCAACTATACACACTACCACGTTACGTCCTATCGACAACTGGCAAATTTTAACAAGTAGACTGTAGAAATATCAAATAGGCACAAGTAGGTATCCGAGCACCCATTGATGTAGACTATACATGACGTTTGACAGATGTGACATTTACATAGTATAAAATGAAACATTATTTTTATATTTGCATTATTATGTTAACCAATATTAATTATTAATGAATGTAATAGCGAAAGAAATGAAAAATATATTTTAAATATTTAAAACTTTGCATACCAAAAGGATATCCGGAAATTCAAAAATGAATGCAGGCAACACTTTTAGTATTATAAATGTTTAAAAAAATCTGTGTAAAATACAAAAATATTCAAAGATTAGATAATAAATAAAATCATAACACACAGTTATGTATGTTTGCTCATTTTTGACAAAGTATGTTTTAATTGAAATTAATATGAAGTAAATTGGTGCATTTTATGAAAATGTAAAATATTTCTATTTAATATTTATGTCATATTTGTTTCGGTAAAATAGGTATCAAGCAAGCAGCTTCTACTGCAGTCAGTAGAATTATAATAAATATTCATACATACGTCATAGGATATATGTATATTTAAGTATTAACCTAGATACCATATGCAAGCTGCATTCAAATCCGTTCAGCAGTTTTTATGAAATTGAGTATCTAAATGCTAGGATCTGTTTATTGTAGTATTCTATTGCTTATCATACTTTCTAAGTTATTTTTCGACACAAAGGATTCGGTCGGTCTAAATAATCGGTCGGGGCTGATACGAACTTCTTTATTACTAGATGTGCTCTGTGGTTTCATCCGTGGGATTTCTCTCGGTCCTTTCTCTGGTTTCAATCAATGTTTGGACAAACGACAAAATTTCATCCAAATAGGTTCAGTAGTTTAAGCGTGAAAAAGAGACGCACGGGTACAGTTTCTTTCTTATAAGTGCGAAAGTAACTGTATAATAATAGAAGCATATTTGTATCCGTATTTGTATACTAGACGTTTTGCAGTCTAGATTGGGTCAGTAAATATAGATTAAATAGATTATACTTTACCAGCACAGTCCACTACGTAGTTTAGAGTATGGTTCGCAAAATAAAACATTTAGCTTTTTATAATGTTTTCATTTAACATCTACCATGTACCATTACTGAGTGTACGTAGAGTAATTACTTTAAATGTACAATTATTATCACTATCTAATAGTAAAAACTTAAATTCGAAAATTTACACATCCAAAATCGAAATATAAATATTCATCAGAAACACAGTTCCGCAGTACACATTTATACACACGCGTATTATTATTAATATCAGTCTTGTATTATTTGTTAACGAGCATAATGTTGCTGGGCGAACTGAAGGGCCCAAGTCGAGATCTGATGTCTACTGCTCTCACTGCGAAGTAATATTTGTACCCAGACACGAACTGTGTCAACGTACACGCCATAGGCAAGGGTAAAGCTTTAACGTCTCCAATTTTCTTCCACAAACTTGTACTCGGAGGGGATGCTGTCTCTTGATACGCATAAATCTGATAACTTGCAATACTTTCATGGACATCTTCATTGTAGGTTTCCAATTTCCATGAGATTACAATGCCATTTTCAACTTTCGATAGTTTTATTTCCGGCGCTGGTGCTATCGCCTTCCAGTTTGGAGGTTGGCTCTGTTTTGCACAATCCGGTAGAGGCGCTGGATGTAATGAAAGGCTTTGTCTTCGATAATCTTTCTGATTGGGCGCTGGACTTCTATGTCTTATGTCTGAAAATAGATCAAATGTTAGACAAAAAAATCATACCCAACATAAAGAAATAAATGGAATGAAACTTACTGTTTGTATTTATGGTTCTTAACATGAATGTTTGTCCTGGTCTCACATTCTGTGCTTGTCCGCCACTTATAGGGATGTAAACTTTCCTAGGACTATTTATAAGTGCTCCACTCGGCGCACGTTGATGTGCCATTAAGGTCTGCGGTGGAACTAACCTGACGGCGTGGTTGGCCATCGGTCTCGAACTCACTTTGGGCGGTGGTTCATCATCAGTTAAATCTACTGTATCACTCTGGACTTTAACCAACGCTCTTTTTTCAGGTCGCGTTGCTTTTTTTGCAGACGGTGGATTACTCGTTGGTTTATTATTCGCAGTGGGGCTTTGATTCGGTGTAGTATTTTTTCCAGAGCTTGCAGGAACTAATCTAGGCACAGGTATATTATTCTGTGCAGGCGTTTTTGGAGATCTAAGATTTGGACCTTGTGCACCTCGTATATGCTTATTTACTGGACTAGAATTCGTCACATTAGCTGTGATGTTAACATTAGTGTTTGTCTTCTTTTTATTTTTATCTGACATTAAAACCTGTATACCAACTGAGCGCGATATTTTTAATGGTGTAATCGGCGTATTGGTATTTTTCTTTAACTCTTCCTGAACTGATTTCAATACAACTTGCAATGCATGATTTTGCTTCGTTAGCAGTTTAGTTTTATTTTTATACTCCTCTATATTCTGGGCCATTTTTTTCAATTGGGATTTGATTTCTCCAAGATTACCCCTGTCTACAACACTTTCGACAATCTTTAGTATACAAAATTCTTCTAGTTCAGTTCGCGTCATTTCAGCGAGATTTTTCTTGCATGTCGAGACAAAATTAACGGGTAAAAGTGATTTTGTAGGCTGAGGCTTCTCTTCCATTTTTTCTGGTTCATGTGGATCGATATCTATTTTTTCTTTTGTCTTTTGATCATCCTGGGTATCTGTAAACGATATAATTTTCATTCAATTAATTTTTGTAAAAATAATAAATTGATTATATATAGTGAGATATTTCAAGTTGTTCCCATTCTTAACATTTAATTTCACTGAAATTAAAAATATTTTAGGAACTTTTACTTAATTTACCACTTAATTTAACTTGACAAACACATTTAATGCGATCCATTAAATAACGAGTAGTTATTTATACTTTATAAAATAACTATGTTATATTTAAGAACAGAGTATTTGAGTTTGGTGTTATAATTTTCCAAATTACGGGAGCAAATAACAGTTAAAGCCCGTATAACACAAACAAAATAATAAATACCTTTTATACTTGTAGACGAATTCTCAACAGATTCGTCTTTTTTAACTTCTAAAACGACTTCTTCCTTCTTTTCATCAACTTCTTGTTTAGTTTCATTAGTTGGTGACTCAGCTTCTATTTTATCTTCACCTTTTGTGCTACTTTCATCATCAATCAACATGATATCATCATCATCATCCTCTATATTTATACATTGTTTATTATTTTCGTTAGATTCCGTATTTTTATTACTCTCAGGTGGTGGAGTGTCTTCATCATCAGACAGTATATCTAATGATAATTTGCTTTTAGTAAATCGTTTTTTCGGCTCGTTTCTTTTTTCCAGTGGAGTCTCCTGTTTAGGTTCTGTTTTAGCTGTATCACAAGACTTTTCTTTATCAATTATTTCCTTCTGAACAATAGTATTCGTACCAGCATTACTTAAATTATTCAATTGAGTTTCATTTTCAATTTTACTAGAACTTTCCCCAACTTCCATTGGCCCTTCAGACGATTCATTTTTATCCCCTTCAATTAGAGTGGGTTCTAGTTTTTCGCCGATTTCCCTTTCTGCATGACTTGGATTTACATCTTTGTTATCTATTTCTATGACATCTTCATCTATTGTGCATTCTTTAGGGTCCCGCTCAAGCGCATCATCGCTTATTTTAATAATTTCTGTTTCTGCTACCGTAGTAACACACTCATTTAGGCTTGCTTTCTCTTTTTCTGATATTATATCTTCTGTTTCTAACTCTTTATTGTTTGTAATTTCAATATTTTTTGAGTTGTTTTCCACATCCATCTCCAACGATTCATTACGATCACAATCAGACTGTGAGTTAAAACTTTCATCGACATCCATACTTTCAGAAGGATTTTTAGTACCATTTTCTTCAATTGCATCCTGACTTTTAACTATATTTTGTTCATGGTCCTCTGACACAGTACTAACTTCAGTCTTATTTTCAACAGATTCTGGTTTAGATATGCTGTTAGCACTATCCAAAATATCAGTATCATCATTCATAGATCCTTTTTCTTGTTTGTCCTCTGTGGGCTCTATGCTTTCATTAGTGTTAACCTCTACATTTTCTTTCGGTAAGGCAATTTCATTTACTGAACTATCTCTGAGATCAATATCTTGTACAATACTCTCATTGTTGGTATTACTAGATGGGTCCTCGAGATTTTCTTCTTCCTTTTCATTGACTATACTTTTATTTGCCTCTTCTAACAGTTTAATATTTTTTGCTATACTTTCAGTATGTCCTAAAGTTTCACTTGAATTATTTTCTATACTATGACTAGCAGCTGTATCAGCATCATGTGTCTTTTCTTCTAAATTTAATTTGTCTTGTCCATTGACTACAATAGTTTTGGCGCTATCCACATCTTCGGTGTCCTTACAATTCTCGACAACAATGTTATCTTCTTTATCAATATTCTCTTTGTTTCCATTGCCATTGGATATTTTACTGCTCAATTTTTCAATTATGTTCGTATCGTCTGCAAATTTTTCATTTATAGTTTCCTTATCAATTAAGGCCATCTTTTTGTCAATGCACGTCTCACTTTCACTATCAAAAATTAATTGCATCTTGCAGCATTTCCAGCTTCCTTTTCACAGCGAGTTTAAACCTGAAATTAATAAGATAATAGTATTAGACTTTGTAGTTTGAAAAATAATCCTACGTCATAAAAAATATTGAATTTTGAAATCATGTGTTCATTTTCATCTGAAGTACGAATAATACAAGGTTACAGTGAGTTAGAAAAAAATAACGTTATGGGAGTTTATACTGTGGTCAAAATACCGTAATTTATTCAATAAGAAATAGATGAAAGTATTATTTGGTTTTATATTATTGGACTATGAGGGGAAAAAATAACTTTGTTCATTTTCATAGATTATGATGTCATTGAAATCCAGAAAACAACTTATATAATAAAGCGCTATTAAAAACGAAATCAAAATAACAATAAGTCATGTGCAACTTTACTAGGTTTAACATTGATAGGTTATATTTAACCTAGAAGACGACCACAACCGCATAAGCAAAATGTCAATAAAATACAGGGTGCCACCGAACAGCGGCGGCGCCATTCAATGTTCACTAGTGAGTACATAACTGTACAGAAGTAGTACAGCGCTCCTAGTGGAGCCAGGGTGAACTACTGCCGTCTTTGAACAAGGGATAGACGCAATAACACTCAATGCTGAACATATTTACGATATAGTTTGCAATTGTTACCTATATCATTATGTTAACTAATCATAATAAGATGAATCCTTGAACAAACATCTTTATAAATTATTTGTGAGTTTAATGTGTCTCTTGCAGATTGAGCAAAAGCTGTACACAAACTATAGCCTCCCCCGGAATAAACGACCATTGCGGTAACCGTGGTAACCGCAACCGTCGTATGAACAAGTACAGGCGTGGTGGCTTACGGAAATTTAATTTATAAATTTTAATAACTATACGTAAAAAAAAAACAAAGTTTACAATTTTTTTAATGAAGTGAACTAACGACAGTTTTCAAAACCATTAAAAACATAAATAAATCCAATATGCAATTAATATTTTCTAGTCAGTGTAAGAATAATATTTTTTTCACACTTATGTATAACACATCCCGCGATTCTACAAGGATATATAAATGAAATTTAGTTTGTAGATGGATTTAATCGCTAGATATACTTTAAAAGTATAAACAATCACTTCATTATGAAAAATCGCGTGCAACATCCTACACGGTATATGAGTTAGTACAATTGAAAGTGACGATTTGTATCCACACTTTCGACCCGTAATGAATATTAAATTAATATAATATGACTTTCTGAAAAAATATATACGACGCGTTAATGTAAATACTGTAGCTTGTTCGAAGAGTTAATTCGTCAGGTTGTATAAACGATCGATGATTTAACGACGATATTACTTTCAATCAGTAATTGCTTTTAGCTTTTAAAAACTGTGCGATTCTGACGTCAGCCGTAGTCAAGCAGCCATTTTGATTAAGTGCTTAATGACATTATACTTGTTACTTTTAAATATAAAAAAAACCTTATCTCCGTATATCCAGTTGAAAGTTACAGCATACATACAGACATATTACCCCGTCTTCACATCCGCAGACAGCATAGCATAGAGAGATGACGTCCGCGTATTCGTCTGCTGATGTGTAGAAGGGGCCCAAAATACGAACTCAATCATGCCAAGGATTAAATCTTGTTAGACAAGACAAAGTTCTCAATGCCATATACACTATACATACAGGGTGTCCCGTAATGAGTGAAGCATCTCTTGGGAGATGATAGCTGAGCTAATAATCTATCAAAAAAACCCAATATAGGTCATACGAAAATATCACTGTTTTTTAGATATTGAGGATTAAAAATATTTCCCAGAAATAAAAGTAAGTAATATATTGTAAAGTAGTGTATACGGAAATATCAAAGACAAATTTTTTTATTTTACATGACATTTTGACCATTTAATTATTCATAGAAAAAAATATTATGATTTATTTTTTTAAGACTATCATTCGATAATTATTTTTTATGCTTTAATAAAAAATAACACCATCTATATCCCAAAAATGATGAGCTACCTAAATAGTTCATTGAAACATAAACAAGAAAACATCAAAGATGTATTAGACCACAAGTATGTATTACTTGTTCACGACTAGTACTTTAGTATTGTTTCTTGAATTTCCTGGGGCGGATTTACGGATTTATTATGCTTTAAACTAAAAGACATAACACAATACCTTTAGATAAAAAAACTACTGCCACGCCCCGAGCTAGACGGGAGGTCTAGCTTGTAATGTTTAATACAAGACCTTTGATATCACACTCAGGTATATTTATATTGAACTTGCCTATGAGAACCCCTCCTATCTTCGTATACCGGTAGGGTTTCGTCCTTTCTTCAAACTCATAATTTTCTTATATCAAATCTTTTTTCTTTTATCAAAACTGATGCATAGATCCAAATATCGTCGGACAAACATTTACATCTACATACAAACATACACTCGCCGGTGCATCTCAAGTCTGAGACTTCGCTTCGCTCGGACCTAAATTTATTTCTAGACACAATGGAGCACCCTTATACTACTATCAGATAAGTTTAGACAGATTGTGTATTGAATATAGATTATCTTTATTGAATCCACTGACATTAAATTTTGATCTAATGAGAAAAAGTTGAAAGAATTGTGAAACAACATTGGGAATAATTAATACATAACAATCCGTTTGAATAGGGTTCCGACACGAAGGCGTGCCAAAATAGTTTTTAGTACAGGTTTTTTTAGGGTTCTGTACCTACCTAATGGTTAAAACGGGACTTTAATAAAGTCTCCACTGTCTGTCTATCTCAGAAACTGTAATAGCTAGAAAGCTGAAAATTCACAAATTATGTATTTCCGTTGCCGCTATAACAATACTAAAAATAAAAAAAAATTAAGGGAGTCTAGTACGGAACCCCGTGTACGAGTCCGACTCGCACTTGGCCATTTTTTCATGAATTAAAAACTGCTTACAAACTGCTAGAAGACCAAAAGGTCGCAAACAGTCATAAAATACATAAATATCGTACCATTCTAAATCCTCGCATGCACAGATCTCTATATCACGACAGCAAATATAACATGACCTTAATACGTCGAGGAATTACAAGACCAATACAAGTTGTAATAAATCAATGAAATTATATCGCGTTTACATAATGATTCAAGTTTTAACGATTTATATAAAAGCAAGAATAACAACTTTGACATATCGTGGTGGTTGCCATGACAACGTGATGGAAAAATTTTATGTCGCTGACACTTGAAGGCAACTGTCGAGAGGCGTCAGAAGCGGAGTGGACGAATACACATGACAAAAGTAAAAATATACCAAAAGGAAATATTGTAATAATTAAAGCGGGGAAAGACCATACTACATATAGAATGTAAATAGAAAAATTAATACGAAATATATGTACTTATTCATTTCAAAATATGCAAATTACTACTGAAGTGCGCAGCAGAAAAAAATGTTTTATTGTCCCAAATTTGTATCAAGTAAATAACATAACTTTTTAAAATATCTTTATTGTTATCTCTTACAAATTCAGATTATTCCATTCTTTCCATATTATATTTTATAAACATACTAGCGACCCGCCCCGGCTTCGCACGGGTTTAATGAATGATATTATACATAAAAACCTTCCTCATGAGTTACTCTATCTATTAAAAAAAACCGCATCAAAATCCGTTGCGTAGTTTTAAAGATTTGAGCGTTCATAGGGACATACAACATGACACATGACAGAAAAAGCGACTTTGTTTTATACTATGTAGTGATAAACATAAAAGAAAGACGATGTTAATAATATACCCCCACACATATTTTTTACTACTCACATAACCTATAAATATCGACATATCCAAAACAAATATTTATATTATTTTTATTTGTCTTATTTAAAATGTATATAAGCATAATTTATGCATTTAAAACCAGAAACACAACTTTATCGCAAGGCCTCTAGGCTCCTCAAAAGACTTCAGGTTACGACGGGATACCATTATGGATTGATATTAGGCCAATCAGATGGCGTATAAAAATATACAAAAAAAATAATACGTAATATTTTTGTTCAATGTGTATACTCATTACCAACTCATTAGTCAGTTTAAAACAATTATAATTATAAGAACCTTTGCATAAGCAGAAAATTGTATACCGTAAAAAAACAAACATAATATTTTGACATTATTTTGTTGCACTAGAACAAAATGGCGGACAGAGTATCATGACGGAATTCCGAATATGTTTTCTAACAGCTAGCTATAACACTGATGAACGAAGTGAACGGAAGGTGCCACGCACGCTAAGCTGGTCATCACGCTCCCGCAAACGACTCGCGGAGTGAGAAAGAGTGAGACGGGTAATGTTTGCGCGCGAGCTAAAATAAGCCCAAGTTGAAGGTGGAAGACTGGCACCTATTGAACGCTCACCAAGACTGTTGAAACCTGTTCTCTTGGAGCAGAACGTAAAATTTTAGGTTATGTTATTGCAGCTGATACTTTATCATCAGTGAAATGAATAAACAGATAGGGTGATAATACCTAATGTGTGTGGTGTAATAGATAAATATAGAACGCCAGATAAAACATTTTTAAAGTCTTTTTACAGCAGAAATAGGATCCTAAAAATCAATGTCAAAATGATTATTACGATTTTACATGACTTTAGTAAAATGGTCATGTAAATTTTACACAATTGACCGGATTCATACTAAACCAATCAAAAACAGTGTAATACACCGGTATCCGTAATAGAAAAAACATACAGATGTTTTTTTTTTATTTACAATTCAAGAAAAAACGAAAGTAACCAAAAATTGTATTGTATTGCGGACTCCTGCCCAAAAATAAACAATAGCAAACCGTCAAACTATAATATAATAGATGGTTTCTTGACGGTGTACGAAAACCGGCAACCGGCAACTAGTTGACAGGCGATAAACCCCGAGGTGACTTAACATTGAATGGATCGCTAGTACAATTTTTATTAGGTACCTTTTATTATACCAAATCAGAATACGAAACCCTAAAAAAACCGAGACTTATAAAAAGTAATCAAAAACGGCGGTTTTAAAAAAAAATCTTCAAAATAACGATTCAACAGTCTATTGAAATAAAAAAAAGTAATTAAAAGTCGCAAAAGTTCAAGGTCAAATAATTTTCTGTTATATAAAAAAACGCCGAAAATGAAAATAAAATATTCTTAAAATCTATAACCAATAATCAATAGACCTATCCAAAACAATTAAACACATATTTATATCAAACTATAAAATAGCATAACTAATAAAAATATATCGGGAACCCACCTAATAATCCGAGAGGAGAATCCAGAAGAAGAATTGAGAAGATAAAATAACGCGAAACAAGCACTCCGTCATAAGGCTTATGCGATACTGACGTTAGCAGAAAGAGAAAGAAGAAAATGGCCGCCGCCAACATAGCGCCACAGAAGTGGCAAAATATAGAACTAAAATGTACAGAGTACAACGCACGCAGAGAAAACTGAGATCCGTGTACGATCGCTGTTCGACTTGAGCGAGCGAGACAGATGGCGTGCAATAACCTATATGCGAGCATGAGACAAAAAATCTCAGAGTGACGCAGAAACAGCTGAACGCTTTATAGACTCATTACTCTGTAAGTCTCGAGTATTATGCCGAACTAAATTATCAAGCGAGGTCAAATTACGTAGCGTATTCTCATTCTCTTGCGTTCTACTTTTCTGTACTTTGCGTGTAGAATTGATAGCGGGGTTAATATAAATACGTTTTTATCCTTTACGCTCGATGAGTAAGGTATTTATGTACATAGTTGAACAAGCGAAGTAAATTATAATGATGTTACTCCTACGATCTTGTATAATTGTGAGTTATCGAAATAGAAAACTGTTTGACATGCAAATGTTTCACGTCAATCATGTTGCAAAAAATATGGATATTGAAATTGATTGAAAATGCCTTCTTGAAGAAGATAATTTTTGGTAATCAATAGGTAGATAAATAAATGTCATTGTATGCCAGAATATATAAATTGTGGCAATATAAATGGAGTTTCGCACAAAACGTTTCGAGATCATGCGACGTTGCCGCGTTGGGTCGAACGCGACGTTGAGGTGTATGCAGTATGACGCACGAGTCCCGGCGAAAAGAACCGACAAATGCCGAAGTCTCTTGGGTCAGATAGGAACAGCTACTAAAATAGATTCTACTCAAATTTACGTCAAAATTTACTTTAGAGGTTATTAAATAAGTTTAGTACTATTAACCGCGGTAGAATAAGTCTTATAAAACGAATAATAATTCGACAGCTATAGTACTAGCCGACTAACACTTTCTTAAGTTTATGATGCAAAATTTCTTGCAGATGACAAACTGAACACAACTTTTCCAGATGTCAGTACTGTCTTTCCTGCCTTAAAAAAATTAAAAAATATTTTTCTTATTTTACTTATTATTAAAAAAAAAGTTAGAGAAAAAAAGTTACGAACTGTCTTTTGATCTGCTTTATAATATTGTTTAATTAAGTCGATATATTTTATGGTCCTTTTAAAAAAATGCATCTCAATGAAATAACAAAATGGATTACTTGTTGAACATAGAACATCTCTAATTCATGACTAACACCATATCATTCCTGTTTGCGACTTCAAACACAATCTTTTGAATTACTGTTCTAAATGCTAATTTCATTACGGCTGTAGTTGCAACGCTGATACGACCATTCAACAAATACAACGCAATGGTTAGTGAACAATCTTCTGTAACCAATGAATATAAAACGGATGTCGTGTTTGTGTAGAACCGACAGATGCAGAGAGGATTAAAATTTATTTTGTTTCTTTTTTTATATTATATTTTTGTAGAGATTGCGGAGAATAAATGTTATCGGAAGCAATGCAGTGACCATAATATTAACTAGCGTTTAGGAAATTAGCACACAAATTGCAGTAATTTAAGTTTACAGATTTTTGTCTTGTTTAAAAATAAATAAGCGCGATAATGACGTAATTATTAAGAGCCGTATAATGTTTTCTAATTATTTAACCCATTATCTAGAATAAATTTTAATTGATATACATTATAAAACCCAGAGCAATATATGTCTGTCAATGTTTTGAGTGAACACACATAATCTTGTGTGTGTCTGATTCCGCCTTTGATGTCATTGGGCCAATGACATTGTGTGTGTTATAGTCAACATTGGACACACAGTTATGAACTGGGCGAAGCGGCAACGGCGCGGAACGCGTGTACATAGCTTCATAGTGGAGCTGCTTGCTGGTTGCCAGTGTTCGATAAATGCGATGTTGCCGCATTTCCGTTCTATCCACTGCCAACTGCCAATTGATATTTATTTCGATTTATTTTATTCCACGATTTAGTAATGATTTCAATTTTCTGTGTGGCGCGTGCCTCTTTTATGGAATAATCAGATACATCATGCTCAAGTTAATCTAGTATAAAAAAATCATCAAGAATGTTTAAAACGACATGGAAGGTTATCCGAAATCTACAGCTGTACTAGATGTCTATAGTCATATTTCATCATATATGATCCACTAATTCTAAGTCGGTATCTATTGGTCCTAACTCCTAAGGTATTTCTGAATATGGCCTCTAAATTAATTTTGAACTTGAGAGAAGGTCATAAGTCATACTAATGACTTAAATTCGGCCTGCAGAACTCGCAATGCTGGAAGAGAAAATTTAGTACGTAATACAGGTCTTCGGCTCTCCAGCTGATTTACAGGTGCAAACTACATCCTGAAATGGAAACATAATTATTGACTTACCAATTTCCCTTATTCCAGCGTACAGGTGTTGCAGTTAGAAATTCCAGACGCACGCGAAGTTTCTCGAAGAAGTGAAGGTGAATGAATGCGGAGTCGTGCGCCGGTTCTGTATACGAGCGCCAGTTCCGCCATCTTGTCGTAACCCGCTCCGCGAGTCTGAGCGGGATGGGTATATAGTAATTTACCACTCATTTATAATTCTGCTCGAAAAATCATTAGTCACTTCTCTTTTGCTTCGTGAGCAATATTTCTTCTTCACTGTTCTTCTTGCAATGAGCAGAATGATTTGTCATCTGATAAATAAAATGGATACATAGGTCCTAAAAGTTGGGTAGGTAGGTTTAAAAGGTCGCATAGATCCACTGTCAATCATCGAATGTAGTGAATTGTGGATACCTACGTACAAAATAAAATTGTGTCCAAGTTCGTTTTCACATCTTTTTAAGGTATGAACTTATCGACTTCCTATTCTTTTACCTACCTATATATTTTTATCAATTTGAATTAGAATGAAGTTTTCTCTTGTTATAATAAGATATTGCCTAAAATTGAATTAAAAAGGATTCAGTTTTCAATTATAAATGGTAGGGCAGTGATTATCTCTTTTGGATTCAAAAGGCACAATTTTGAGATATTATGCGTGTGACAGTACCAGAAAACAAAATAGGTCTTAGAAATCAACAAGATTGGTTTTAGCAACTGAAGTATGTGCATTGTGCATCACCTCACTATAATGTTACCTTTTTAAACTTAATATGATAAATCTAAAACTGTACATTTGCTTATCATAGGTTTTAATGTTGATATGGTACTGTGATCTAAAGAATTGCTATACGGTAGACACTTAAAATATACACATTGCTTCTTACTTTCATAGTCGTGCGGCACTATAGACATCTATAAAATAATTCTCAATCCGCGGACGCAATTAAAAAGCATTTTTACCATTCACGGAGAGAATGACGTAGTGTATGCAGAGATGGCGCTATTTTAAATAATTTATTAAGTAAAAAAACTCTACGCTATTATACTTGACTAGGGGAAAAAATAACTAAATCTTTTCATTTGTAAATATTTATGAAATGATGTTTATTTATTTTCTAAAGTAATCTGGTTATAGTTTAATTGGAAGTGTCCAGACGATTTTAATTTTTAGTTGCTTTTAAAATGACAGTTCTAAGATCTAATGCCAGATGTCAAAGGTTGATTTGTTGTGTCAAATAAAAATCAAAACATTGAAGTGGATTGAATATAAATAAGTTATAAATTGTTATTTTATTCTCAAATTACTAAATAGAGTAAAGACTTAGCAAAAGACTGAAATGTTTGGCTTACGTTTCGCTTCTAAAAAAGTTATTGTACGTATAACAAAACAGTAAAGTTCGTGTGATGTTTAAATAGTTCAATTTGTATCTTTTTAATTCTTATTAATGTATTATTACAGTATCCATCGTGCTCGTTCTGTAGGTTAAGAAGAAATTATGGCCAAAAATTAGAAAATAAGTACAGTGAAGTTGAAAAGAAAAATATTTTAGAGGTTATAAACAAATCAGATGTTACAACTTTAGCGAGGTTTGTAAATTTTTTTTTGACTATAAGTAAGTGACTGAAATTATCTACGATCGTAGATTGTATTCTATGCGGTCAATCCTAATACGTTAAGTTGTTTAACCTGGTTTTCTTGAGGATAGTTGTTTAAGTGGCAGGATTTTAAACAAACTTTTACCGCTCATATAAATGTTCATTTGTCTAGGTACGACGTTACAAAACAACGTTCCAAAAAGATTTCTCAGTGGATTAGTGCAAATGGACCAATTAATAGCATATATGATGTGGAAATTATAGAAGGGTTCAGTGAAAAGCATGCAGAGAAACTGTTTGACAGCATTTTGAATGGGAAGGTTAAAACTGAAGAGACCAATGCATTTAAGAATATCAAGGGCCAAATATTAAATCCCACATTATCGGAAAGTGTTAGACAGGTCAGTTTTTTACATATTATGTGGATTAAGAAACTCTGGTCTCGCAAATAATTATTTAAAAAACATTAAGAGTGTTTTGTTTAGTCTTTTTTTTAATTTATTTATTTAGTTGTACTTAAATTTTAAAGTTATTCCAAAATATTAAAATATTATTATATATATTATGTTTATGATTATTATTTGCAAAGAATAAATAATGAATTATTTCATATATTCACTCATCAAGAGCATGGAATATCAGTTAATCATTTATCATTTTCAGGCAGCCAAGTCCATATTAACTGTGTATGTAACAATAAACTCAGTATCTTGGACGCTAGTAAATAAGAGTAATTATGAGGTGTTGGAGTGGCAGTACTGTGGCATCAACTATCCTGAGAATAAGAGGTTTCAACTGAGCGATATTTTAGAAATTGTGAGTAGGAAAAATACAACTATTATATAATATTATGGGATATTTAACACTATGCCATCTAGTCCCATACTTAGCAAAGCTTGTACTATGGAAACTAAATGATAGACATACTTATACATAATTTTTTTGTAAATACATACCTAATATAGCTAGATAAACACCCAGACAGTAAAAAATTACAATTTTCATCACATTATAATTCTACTTGTGGGGTTCAAATCCACACCCGTCGGTGCAATACACCATTGCCACATCTTATGCACCAATGGGATCCTCAAAATATACACACTATTTGTAGAATGTAACTCCTTGAGGCCGTCACCAGCCTTGGAAGGTTAGTGGGCTTCATAGCGGAGCTGGGGTGGTTCAATTAGTAACCATCGCCTAACATGCAAAATAGGCGCTTGATGTCTATTTGCAGAAATTATTATTATTTTTAATGTAATTGCTTACTATAAAATATTGTAAACAATAGATTGGTAAAATAATATGATAAAAATAAATGGAGTAGTACTTTCTTTAAACTTTTGCATGCAATTTTTTCTATAGTATTGTGGATGAATATTATTGAATGTTCCAGTAAATGTATGATTTCAGTCATATAACATATCAACAAAGCTACCGTTAGCTGATATCTATGTGATGAAAGCGGAAGCCACAAGTCTCCGTGCCTCCGGGAGTGATCCCAACAATCCTAAGGTGCTCGGAGTTAACCTACAAAAGGCACAGATGGTGTCCATGCTTGTGGCTTTTATATCTGCTAGGACTAATGGTTATGGGTATGTTTTTTAATATTATGAATTATTTAAATATAAATAAATATAAATATTCCTCGACATTTAACACAACATCATCTAGTCCCAAACTAAGCAAAGCTTGTACTATGGAATCTAGATAACTGATATACATACTTAAACATACTTTTTTTTGTAAATACATACATACTATAGATAAA
>LQNK01000217.1:0-53834 GCA_001586405.1 Phoebis sennae | reverse complement strand
AATGCTGAAAAATGTTTCCGTTGATCCTAAATATTGATACAATAAATATTTATTAATATACATTGATTTAATAAAGATATGTCTATCGTCATAAACAAAAATTTTAATTTTTATTTTAGGATCAAGTAATAAATTTCCAATAAATAAATCAAAATACTTTTCATTTAATTTCATAATTTTACTATCATTTTGTAAATGTATGTTTTCAGTCATATAACATATCAACAAAGCTACCGTTAGCTGATATCTATGTGATGAAAGCGGAAGCCACTAGTCTCCGTGCCTCCGGGAGTGATCCCAACAATCCCAAGGTCCTGGGAGTTAACCTGCAGAAGGCGCAGATGGTGTCCATGCTTGTAGCTTTCATATCTGCCAGGACTAATGGTTATGGGTATGTTGTTTGGTATTATTTGATCTAGATCTACACTTTAAAGAGAAAAGGTTTGATTTTTGTTTGTTTGTTTGAATTAAATAGACACTTTTAGCATGGGTAACCTACATTATCCCTGATGAACATATATAAAACATTATGCTAAGGGAGTGAAGCCATGCGGAACAACTAATAATTGATAATTTGGTTATATTATTTACATATAGTTTAATGTTACAATCATATAGTTTAATGCTAAAGATTTTTGACAAGGAGCAATTTACTTTTAATTTTTCAATGATTTATTTTGAGAAACTTAAATATAAAATTTAAGACAGTTTCTAAATATTTGCTAACAAAAATGCATGATTTTTCTTTGAAAAATAGTTCATTTTTTGATGATCATTATAGGTCTAGTTCGTAGCTAACTGTTAATATAATAAGGTTTTCATTTTCTATTCATATAATATAAAGTTATATAAGCACATGTTATGTTAATTTTCAGTATAAACGAAGATGATGAAGATACTAGTACGGCTACGAAAAATAAATTCAAGCAAACTGTGTACTTCTTGCGGTCTTCCTTGCCTTTTAGGTGAGAACGAATTTTAAGGTTAATTTTGACGGAATGAATGAATTTTTTAAAATGGGTTTTCAGGGCCAAATCCTAAACTATGAGGATTATCAAAAAATGTTGAAAGGCTTGAGACCAATTCCGACCAAATGTTTTTAAAAATAATTTATCGAACCAAGCTAGTCGAGGAATCGAACATTGATCTTGATTTTGGCAAAATAACATACCCTCTATTTCACCAATCCATAGTACACCTAATTATAATAACATTTGCATAATAAAATCATATGACAAAGTAGAGGAAATGTCTTATTTTTGCAATTTTTCTTACATTTATTTCGTAGATTGTATGATTATATTTCATAGATACACGATACAGCGGAACACGGCTAATGATCTTAAGGGGCCATAGGAAAATAACTAATTTATATTATAAGCGACATCTGTATTTTAAACTAATTATTTTGAAAATACACGTTTAAACGAGGTGGCGCTGTTTTCTTTCCAATGTATATGTGTACTTTTATGTTAAAAAATCGTAAAATAATCGATGTATCGGCTTTGAAAAACTGATAATCTTATTCAAATAGACTTTTATGTAAAAGAACATATTAATAATATCTATTTCTATAGGTACTTACTAATATTTATAATAATCAAATCACATAACAGATAAAAATCAATATAATTGTATTGTTTCGTCTAGTAACGTCTATATTTTTTTTTTCAGGTTATATGGTACCCTTATAGGCAACGAAAGAGTAGCATCAGACCAAACAGTGGAAATGCTTCTCAAAGACATCAGTGGAAGGTCTACAAATAACTCCCATGTTTATGTACCAGAAAAAATTCAGGAAATTTTCAGATCTCAGAAAGATCTAGAAAAAGATATGATGGCTCAGTGTCTGTTATTTGCGCTAACGTTTATGGATTTATGTATTTATAAGAATAAAGAGAAAATTGATAGGTTGTTGTCGAAGAGAAGTGATTAAATTGTTATTTATACTTTGTGTTCCTATTTTGTTACTGCCTTTTTTATCTGCTAAACATATTTACTTTGTGTTTTAGTTTTAAAATGCCCCTATAATCTGCTAAAAAATTGGTTTATGCGAAAAATAACCTTATCTTCATGACTGTAAAGAGGGTTGCATTGAATATTAGCTATTAGAGTAGCGATTTCTAACCACGACTTAAAAAATCGTCCACAAGATATTCTTTATCTTTTTCCATAGATGGCGCTGGCGTTTCTTCAATGTTATAATTTACGAATTTGCTTCTAGGTGGCATTTTCATCAGTCTTAAATCTCGTGATTATTTTTTTTTTGGACAAGACTAAAAACTAATTACGGACTACTTAAACTGGGATATTTTCATTCCTCATTTTAGAAGAAATAAAAAGGAATTAACAAGTTAAGGATGTTAAAAAATATGCTTACAGATGATTTAAAACCTGCTCTACCCTCCAAAATCTTCGAATTTCCTCATTTTGAATGCGATTAAAATCCGATAACTTTAGCATTGGTTTTTGGAACATACTGTAACTAAAAATAAGATATCAATACCCCATGCTTGACATCGATTAGTCTCTGCACGTGGGGTGTGAACTATTGCCATTTAAAGAAGGATTTATTCGTGTAAAACTCTGAAAAATTGTGTGGTCATTCGCGCTGGTAAATAAACGAGGGTTGCAAATTTTCTGTTTGTCTTGCGTATAATATCTACCTATAATCATGATAACCACATGAATAATTTTATAACTAGGTTCTCTTTTATTCTTCTCTTTTTCTATTAAAAGTGTAGTCTTTTACATACTTACTAACTACTTATTAAAAGTTAAAAAGATAGGGAAATATTTCTTTTATTTTTCTCCCCTTTGTGCAATGGCGAAAAAAGGAGCGGTTGCGCATTCGCCTACCAAGAATTTACCGTCTTTTATATTTGAATTAGCCGCCTTTTTTTACTTCACAATTTAATTTTGACATCTTCGTCATATCAGGGAATAAAAAGCAGTAATTGTGCATTAATCTACTATTAATTTGCCGCCTTTTAAATGTTAATCTGCTACCCAAGACATGCCCTGGCTTCACCCATCCCAAACCGGAGAAGAAACCATCCTTCCTTAGAAAATCGGTTTGAAGTAGTATCATGGTATTGGGGCCTCGAGGGCATGTATTCCCATTCCTGTCCTGTTTATTCCTATCCTTAATTCGCTTCATTAAACCTTTCCTTATTCCATCCGCTGCAAAAGCCTTCAAGGCACTTGCGAAACTTATGTTTTTGGCGTTCATGAGCTGCGATGGTCATTTACCATCAGGTGAACCGCATACGCCGATTGGCTGCTCGATTATAACAATTCCTATTTATGGTTTCCAATATTAATAGAATGAAAACTATAATTAAAAGTACGGGTAAAAGGTATTAAATTAAAATAAATAAAACTGCGTTATATTGCTTCAGTTGGACTAAAAAGTGTTTATTTGATAAAATACAACGAGCTTACTTTTTACAACATTTTACTTCTATTAAATGACAAAAACAAACAAAACCCTTAATAGAATAATAATATACATAAATACGATGGTATCAACTTTAAACGCATAATATGTAACTAATATAAATGCAAATCTAGGCAAGAACGTTACAATTCAATTAAAATACAATAAATCTAAATAATAAAAATTAATATAATTAAAAAATAACTATTCGAAAAAAGTTACATCGTGAAGAATCTAATACGTAAATTTTCTATAAGATCACACTTACACTTTTGACCTAACCGAATCGAATTTTGTATTTAATACTGATATCATTTTGGAAGAACTAGAAAATATATTTACAAATTCACTTTTTATATTAATTGCCAACGTTAAATTTTTTCGCCTGGATCTTTGTGACCATTTCGCAACCAACTGTTTCGAAAAAGAAAAAAAAAACGAAAGTCTATGGTGAACAAAACAAAATCCTGTGTAATCTGTCCTGTGTAAAAAGTTCGATCTTGTATTCTGGGATTGTATAAAATCAATCTCATATAGTCTATTTCGGTGTATTTGTATGTAAGAAAATATACTCTATTGTAACATTGTGAACGGGGCTGGAAAGAAGTGATTTCGTAGGCCTATCAGCTTTATGGTAATTGGTAACAACTACATTATCTACGTAAGATATTAAACGAATATAAAATAATACTCTAACAACTTTATTGATAATGGGGTCTTACTTATCGGCAAAATGAATGGTAACACTTGAAAACTTTAAGTTTCATTTTGATCGTTTTAATTCGTTGATTGTAATCGCAAATATGGCAGATGTATAGATAATATGTATACACATTGAATGGATAGTGGTTATTTATAGTAAAACAAGTAATGCTTTAACAATAAAATGGAAGACAGTGGGTGCGACGTGAAGTCCACAACAAAGCGACTAACATTAAAGAAAGTTTAAATCAATTCTCTACAGCCCCGGAATAATTCTGTAGAAACCTAACAACATTGTAAAATTACCAGTCTATTGTTGTATATTATAATAAATATGTACAATTAATAATAACAGCACCCATTTCACTGAAAACCAATATTAGGTATCTAACCATAGCTACGTCGCCCACTTCGCTTTAAAGAAATCTTTGTAATATGTATATCACGCCGTTATTGTATAAAAAATCTATTGTATATCTTGTAAAATCTGTATATCTATTGTACTATCCGGTATAAGTAACTTTATTGTATTTAAATAAGTATTGTAGCAAAAATAAGCGAATGGGCGCCGTAACTTACACTGTCGCGTCTAATAAAATCTGTAAAAAAAACTCAATCCAGACTACAAGATCATATATCTAATATGTTTTATCTTTTATAAAAAATTCAACAACTCTTATTTTATTGTGGAACTGTTTTAACAAGTCTCTATTGTGATAGAAATTAATTATTATTCTTTTTAATAATATAAGTGACAGCGGTTGGCGAGTGTGGCAGTGTACGATGGAGGTAACAAATTATCGAACATAACATAGGCCACCTAGGTTGGCTACCAATTATTCGCTTACCTACACTATCCGTATTATTACCTTACGATAAAATAAGCACATTAAATTATAATACAAATTATTTATAACGCCAAATAAACGTGTATTGCACTAAATCCGCAATTATTGCTCCGAGTAGAAATAATTTTAGTGTCTATACAATCAAACAATAATTCAATAAAATTTAAAAGATACAGGTTACATGAAGTACGTGTAAATATATAATTATGAACTACGGCGTAAATGGAAGACGTAAAAATAATAATTCGTAGCCAACGGTTAAAATAATTACAAAATCCCGAAGATCTAATTTCCTTACTATGCTGTCTAAAACAATGTGGAATCTAATATTTAATTTGGAGTAATATAATGTCAAATTCACACTCTTATTCTTATTTTAAAATTGTGCTGGCTATTTAAAGATATTTTACAAGTAAAAAATAGAACGTGTATAAGACCGCGTATACATACGTGAGAAATTAACATTATTGAAACTCAATACTTAAAATATAATAAAGTGGATCCATGCAACGGACCGATATATTGATAGACCTATTAAAATATTTGAGGTTAAAAAAATAGAAAAATTTAAATCAATAAATATAATTTGAATCTGTGTAGAGATATCGCGTACTAAATAGAATTTTAATTTGTTTGTAAAAAGCTTTGAAATAGATATAGCGTGAAAACTACGATTTTCAAATACATATTACTATGGTCTTAGAAGCCATTGTAAAAAATCTACGCAATAAGTTTTTTAAATAGATATAAGACTAATTTGCCAAAGTTAATAAATGTGTGGAGAAATGAAATGGCTAAGAGATCATAAATAAATGCAACAGATATCGAATGTTTAAAATGACCTAATATTTACGCACTGTCTTTTATATATAATTGTACTTTAATAATTTTACTGGAGACTAAGTATAATTATTATTAATAGAAAAGTTCCCTTTATTTTAAAGAATTATAAAGAGAAATCATTGAGACAGGGAATTCCGAAAATGAATTTTAATCTACGGGAATATATAATTGACAGTATGCTGTAATTTGGCGCCATTGTCTATTAACTATAAACAGTATTTCGTGGCAATGGCAAGAAATTGTTAAACTAGGGTAGCAGAACCTCAACTAGTACAAAATATTATTTTAGAAGTCGCACTATTATTGTAAAATACGATATCTAATGATTTGTTTTGAAATTTGTGAATTTCTTTTATAGATGAATGATTACTTTTAATAACATCAAATTATGTCAACATCTTAGCGTCTTAAAATTGAATTAATTATCTATATCCCGAACTGATTGTCGAAAACTTATTAAATTGTTATTGTTTTTTTTTTTGTTATTCTGAGGTTCGCCGTAAAGAGGTTCCATTATATTTGGAATTTGACAAGTGGCCACGTTTTGACTTTGACAGAAATAACTTTTGGCAAGTCGGCGGCATTCTTTGATATTCGCAGATCAATGATTTTAACCTAAAACGTTTTACCAAGCTTAGCAATGGATTTACTTAACTTATTGTATTTAATACAATTGACGCTCACGATTATATGCAAAGTATACATTTACAATGCAATCTTATTCTCTCCTTTTGTTATTAACTTAAAATAAGTATTACAATTGTTTAATGGGTAGCAATCGAAGAAAATTACTTAAATGTTACAATATAGCATGTTAGTAAATCACGTTAAAATAAATGCGAAATATTAGTATATATGACATAAAGGTAGAGTTATATGAATGGAATCTCATTCCATATACGAATATACTTCGACAGACAAGGCAATAAAAACTAATACAAATTTATGCTCCAACGGATTCGTTTGTCCTTCAATATTGGCGGTTGTAGATATAAATAAACGTTACCAAGCTAGGAACATAGTAAGAACCTAACTAAATGTCAGTGGAGTCGACAAAAAACGAGAGTGTGCCAATGCTTAGCGCATTGACCGAAAATACATTTGAAAATCTTTTGATGATGTCAAATTAATCGGACGGCACAGATAATTTGAAAAAAGAAACGAAATTACAGTCTTAATAATGACGCGTCCATTTAAACTGCAAATTATAGGAACCTACTCGCACTGACAACACACGCACTTAAGTAATAAAAGAAAAGCGGAACCGTGCTCTCTAGAACATTATACAATAATACAAGGACGCATAAAACTAACACAAGTCATATTATGTAAGGTATACACGAAAAATTGAGCAAAACGTAACGAACAATGAGCAATTAAAATAAAACAGCCCAAAACGCACCAAACTTTTTAAAACATGTCGGGCGTAAGCTTTACGCGGGAAACCAGCTGTCAAATTAAATAGCAACTTGTTAAAATTATCTGTGATATGTATTAGGCTGATAATTATCTGTGAATGCTGTTGAATGAATCGTGCCCGTAGAGGCACCAGGATTTGCGAAAAATTGACACATGAATATTCAATTTCCCATCACTCGCTTCACGCGTAACTTACAAAAAACCTGATTTCCTGATACTTAGGTACTTAGCACGTGGTACACTAAAAATGTTAAGTCTATTTCACATTTACCTTTAATAATATTGTATGTAATAAATGTATAAAATATCATCTTTAATCTCTGTATACTTAATCACCTTTGTTTATATTTAAAAATTAAATCCATTTGTATCGGTATAAAAATCTAATTATAAATCTGAGGTTAGTTCTCGGCTATGGCACTGTATGTGTTTGTATTCAAACTTGCAGACGCGGCGCCGCGCTCCCGCCGCTAAAACGTATATATTGTAAAATGTATAAAAATACTTATAACTATTATTGTATAAGGCTGCTGTATTGTGGTGGGTAAATATATTGTGTCAAATTTTATTAAGTGACGCGTAGACGGTATCAAAAATCCAACAATGTCTATAAAAGTCTGTGTGATATAGCCGGAAGGTCAGTTAATAAAATTTGAGGTGTAAACTGGCTTGTAAACTATTGCTTGTGCATACGCCGGGAACGCGGGGCCGCGCCGATCAGGAGGATCACACTTTCAGGATAAATATAGTCACGGAAGAATATTATAAATCTTCGATAATGGTGTTTTTTTGCTTGTAAACCTCCGAAAGTTTGATAGGAAAAACAATCAGAAACATAAAGACGACGGATTTGCTCGGCAATTCTGATATCGATCTGCTGTCAATTGACAAGAAACGTTCGAACATTATATGAAACATTTTGAAACGAACGAATACTTCTAAAATGATATTAAAATAATTAATGTTTTGATTAACAAAAAGAAGTAAGATATTGGTAACGGTAAAAAATTGTGGAATATAACCAAACTTAAGAAAAAACTTGATCATTGAAGAAAGACAAAGAATTCCAACAAAAACCGATCGAGTATAAGAATTGCCCAGCGTTGAATTTTCATAATAGTCCAATGGTTGATAATTTTTCATAAAACGAACAACACACATAAACAAGTAATCTCGGCCGCCTGGTCGGCGACAAATAATAACTATGGTATCCATGTATGTGACAAGTACCTCCACAAATACATACTATTATCTACTATTAGTTAATACGTAACATCCCTTATGCGGTAGGAAAACGAAATCATCACAATAATATCGTAAAATAAGCTATATAAGTCGTCTATACATACAAACAGAGATGATAAAACGTTTAAAAATCGCGCCGGAGTAGCCCGCTCCTGCGAAGTTTATAGTCACTGAGACTCGTCTGAGCGCTCTGACAACTACAACAAAGTCGATATATTTCATATATCATCCCTCTGTTCAAACCTATTCATATCTGTAATGTAATATGTAATTCTGGAGTTCTAAATACCTGTACTATTGAGGACGCGACATTACCGAGGCTCGGGCGCAGCGAGCTACTCCACCGCGTCAGACATATATATCTTTATTCTTCCTAAATACTAAATTATTTCGCGATGAATGATCGAATTGCTTGGTAATTCGAAATTCGATAGTCTAAGCTAAAATTAAGTAAAACATATCTCTGGCATAACCCTCTCTCCGTTCCTACATCGAAAAGCACTTTGCGACATCACACACGTTATCTAATTGGCAAAAATTCGCTAATCTCACTCGTGACGGCTACATTTTTAAATCAGTCGAGAAAAGGCATCGGGCTGGCGCCCGCGCGGCCTGTCAGCCTTAAACAAACGTAATTTTGAATTAGGAACATAATCTTTAAATTAAAAAAAAATCACGAGTACATTTTTTTTAACAATCACACGACAATGCTCTCATCTTTTCGTACAATACACGAAATTTTAACGCTAAATGAGCGAAATAGACGCCTAACCTATCTATCTATCACAGTCCTTTCTCAGTCTGACCCTTTTCCACGTAAATGCATCCAAATTGTCGTATCGTTGAAAAAACTGGTAACAACCTAAACTAGGCATATAAAAAATAACCTGGCAGTTGCCAATCTCCATTTTTATAATATTGAGTCTTTACTTACTGGCTTGGTTACCTTTTCTGCTTCTCTTTGAAAGTGATTATAAAATGGACATTGGCAGAGCATGAAATCACTACTTTATTTGGCACCTACATAGTTAAAGAGAAAAATCTCGTCTAGATTAAATGCATTTCATTAAGTTCGTAAGTACTAACAAATAAATGTCTTGATGGCAATAGGTAACCTACGTTTTTGGTTTGCTTACTTGCTTGCTTGCTTTGCTGATCTTGAGAATTCCATACCAATAAGTCTACAGCGTAATACGCGGAAAAATTTAAGTATCTTTAAAACGTTGAGCATTATTACTTCTTTCGCCATACCCTGCGTTTGCCAGATATCATAATCTTAACACTCGTAAATAAATTTAACATAATATATCTAAAAAATATTTATTTCTCGGGCACTTTCCATGCCGGAAGCATTCATCGCGAAATACCGTTACGTGGTAAAAGAGAATTTCTTACTTTTTAGATTTCAACGAAGAGTTTTAAATTCTAATCTCTGGTTCGATCCACACGGATTCTGACGCAAGTTTCGACTGAAGAATCACAGAGAAACCTAACTCTTACGTGGTAACTTAATATTACGGGGCAAAAAACGCTATCTATACTCGCATTTTGACGGTAACACTATTCATGTGAACTCTCGAAAACTGTACATTCGCGACAGACGCTCGATAGAACTGTTATTTACAGATCGAAGCATGTTTACAGCGATCCGATATCTCGATAAAAGCTCGCAAAAGCGAGTCGTATACTGGTTACGCGACGCTCCACGGTGGGTCGGCGTCGCAGGCGGCCGGTAGTGGAGGGCTCAGTAGAGGCGGTCGACGTAGAGGTCGTGGTGAGAGGGCGCGTGCGGGGGCGCGTGGTGCGGCGCGGGAGGCCCGGGCGGCCACCGCGGGGGCGTGGGTCACTGCGCCGGCAGGCACGCCACCGCCGCGCCCGGCCCCACCGCCGGCTTGAACTCCGCGCCGCCCGAGAACTGCTGGAACGGCGGCGCGTAGCACTGCGGGAAGTACAGCTCGGGCTTCACCACCGCCGACGCGGGCGGCAGCGGCCGCGGCGTCTTGGCGTCCGCCCGCCGCGCTTTGGCAGCGTGCGGATTCATGTGGTTGTCTATATGCTTCTTCACCTCTGGCTCTGTAGCGAACCGCCGGCGGCAGTTGGGCATGGGGCAACAGAACGGCCGGTCGCCCTGGTGCGTTCTGGTGTGTTGATCGAGAATGGCTTTTTGCCTGAAATCTTTGCCGCACTGTGTGCATTTGTACGGCTTTTCGCCAGTGTGGATGCGGAGATGTTGGTTCAAAATTGTCCGCTGCCGGAAAAATCGGGGGCAGTACACACAACCATAAGGCTTCTCGTTGGTGTGAATGCGCAAATGCTGAGTTAAGTGAGATTGTTGGCGGAAACGCTTGCCGCACTCTGGGCATGGATATGGTCGAGATTCTATGTGAATGCATCCATGTTGGAGCAATGTCGATTTCTGTTTGAATTCTTTTTGGCAAATGGGACAGCGAACGTACAGCGGCATAGCGCGTCCGCCGAGCACGTCTGGGAGCTTACCACCCTTGAGATATTGAAGGGAAAGTCCTGACCCGAATACGGTATGATTGAGGCCTTTTGTATCCTTAAAGTATGCAGGATACTGCGCCGTGTCTCCTGGAGAGAAACAAGATCCGCGCTGCTCGCCGTTTTGCCCGTCTGCGTCTCCGAACGTAGATTGCACTTCTTCTTTGTTCTCATCGGGAGGGAAAGGCACGTCTTGGGGCCACAGCGTCGGTGTGGTGCCATTCTTGAAGATCAGGTGCGGCGAAACGTCTGCAAAAACGGAACAATCGGTCATTTACATGTCTGGCTCAGTTGTATTAAACTGATCGATCGGGTTAATCGAACTGAGGACGGTTACGGGAGCGTCCGGCGATCGGTTCCGCGTCTCGCGAGCGCCCTCCGCAATGCGGGCGAAGATGGGAGCGAGAATTTGTTTGATAGGAAGGCCAATGGATGCGAGACCGAATCGAACGGGGGGAGGGCGGCGGGGATCGCAGGCGACGCCGGCAGTGACGCGAGCCGCTCGGGTCATTGCGGGCGGCGCGCGCGGGGAGCGGACCGGGGCATATATGTGTGAATAGCGCTCGCCTTGGTGTGTTCGGACGTGCTGGTTGAGGATGGCCTTCTGGCGGAAATGTTTGCCGCATTCGCCGCACGTATAGGGCTTCTCACCGGAATGGATGCGCAGGTGTTGATTCAGGATGGCGCGCTGCCGGAACGATCTCGGGCAATAGACGCAAGCGTATGGTTTCTCGTTCGCGTGGATGCGGAGATGCTGCGTGAGGTGGGACTGCTGGCGGAACCGCTTGCCGCACTCCGGGCACCCGTACGGCCTCGAGTCTGTGTGGATTCTCTCGTGCTGGAGCAGCGTCGACTTCTGCTTGAAGTCTTTGCCGCATGTGAGGCATTTAAACAAGCGCAGCTCAGAATTTGGATTGTGCTTCCGAGGCTTAGGCGGTTCAGGCTGGACGATGTCAGGTAGATGCCGCAAGTCAGGCGTCGCATATTGATCTAACGGCCCCTCAAGAGATAGGACACCTCCGTTTTGTTTCAGATAATGCAATGGAAAGCCGCCAGTGCCAAGCATGTGGCTAGTGGGTCGAGCTTCTTTGAAATACGGGGTCGCATATTGCTGTTGTAAGTCTGGTTGTGGTACAAAGCAGGGCGTGCGATCAAGATGGTCTTGGGTTTGCTGTTGAGATTGGCTCTGGAGCTGTTGTTCAACTTGCATGTGCTCTGGGGATGTTTGTTGTTGGGCTTGTTGTTGGGCCTGTTGTTGGGCTTGCTGCTGAGCTAGTTGTTGTGCGGCCTCCTCCGCAGATGGGTCGGGAGGTGGAGGCGCAGGTGGATATGGCGAGGGGGCTGGGGAAGCCAGCTGTGGTTCGGGCTGGGGTGAAGGGCCGCCCGGGCTCTGGTGCTGCATGGTTTGGTAGCCGCCGTCCAGCACTGCCCCGCCCCACTGGGTGCCAGGTGGTGCTCGCTCGACGCCATCTTTGTAAAGGACGTAAGGCGCTGTCGTATCTGTAAAGAGAGAAACAAGTATTAGTACAAGTATAACTAACTAAAACGTATACGGTCCAAAGCTTTATACACATTTAATCCTTGAACACCTACTAATAAAAGAAGACATATAATAGATCATGCAGTCTGAATCTAAATTGTCTTATGAGTCATTTTACTGGAGTTTATATATTCACTGAATACTTGACAAAATAATTGTTGTTTAGTTCAGACTTAATTTAACTATACTGTTCACTTCAATTTGTCTATGCATCGTGACAGATTATATTAATAGTAAGTGGCGGAACCGATAATAATTATAAATGTGACAGGCAATTGATGAGGTGCAGACTGCGAGCAGACATCGCGTGACGGTGCCGACTTCGGTTGCCAAATAAGAGTTTAATAAAACGTCATATACCATGGTGAGGTTACACGATTTGGTGATACAACCGCGAATAAGCAATGTGTCACGAAGCTTGATATATCGACTAATGTATTTGTTCTTTAAGAGTTTTATTTTCGCTGAATTTTATATAAATTGCATAGTATTTTATTGTTTGAGCGGTACATAATATACATAATATTATGTTACTTTTAACTTTAAATATAAATTGGATATGTATGAAATTAAGAACTTATAACGCTTTTTATTGAAATGGATTCTAAAAGGGAGTAGAGAAGATAATTGTTACCTAATAATCTTATTCAATAGCAATATAATCTTTTTGCATAATAATAAGTGAATGCAAGTTAATCGTATGCCAGTATTGTTTTCTTAAGCGTTTTTTAACCGTTTGCTTCCTATCCCCACTAAATTGTGATGAAATGCAGTTTCTAATGATTCACTTTCACGTTGGAATCCGGTATAAATAAAAATGCGTCCATTTTCTTTTCCCGCCTGAAGCGAAATGCAAATGGCGGATGCAGCACAACCATTATCGTTTTGACGCTGCCGCGTTACTCGATTAAATCTGAAAATATTATGTAAATTCGTGTATCCAAAGGAAATGAGCATAAAGCCAACGTCTGTTTTCTTTTCGGTGCTGTTTTTTAAATAAACTATGGTTGTGCAGTCTTTTAGCGTTCTTAATAGCTTGTAAGATTTGAAAATTGTTTTTTAGTTCAACTATTTAATTGTTATAAAATTTTTATAAATTGTATGTAATAAATAATTAAAGCTTTAGATCGTCTGAAAATAACACAAAACATCACATTAATTAAAATAACCCTGAATAACAAGCGACCTCTTTAATCAATCTCTCAATAAGATCGTTGTAGTTTAAAATGGAACAAAACCCCTCATCATTCTTCAAGCTGCGTTCGTTCTAAAAAATTCTCGTTATTAACCCCTAGAAGATCGACTAAGAGATGATAAAACCAGTATTATAAAGTTATCATAGTCCTATCGATATCAGAATCGGTCGACGATATCTGGCTCAGAATCGTGACCGAAGACCTCTTTGCCACTATAGATACCCAATTAGTTTAAGATCTTTCTCGATACGAGCCCACAGTGTATCGAAGGTTGAACTTATTTTAATTAAAAATAAATAAAACGTAGAGGAAGTTGTATGTTTGTAACAGCGATAAATAAACTATGAACTTCACCTTATAACGACTATTTGATGAGATAAATAGATTAACAATCGGAAACTTAAACAATAATTCAAATAAAGACATGTTTTTGGTTATTTTCGTATTCAGATTTTAAAAGTATGACAGTTTAGTACTTTTACTTACAGGTATGAACTAAAATAATCATTCAGAAAAATTTTAGGCTACACTAATATAAGGTAAAATTAGTTTGTTTGTAAAAACGCGCTAAATCTTGAAAGTACTCGATAGATTTGAACAATTCTTTATAATTAGCTATGATAAGGAAATTCATGAGGAAGGACATAGGCTACACATCCGTGTAAAATTAATTTTTGCATACTTCAGAATAAGAAAACCTAAAGCGCGTTGATACGCATCCACGCCATAAACAACAGACTATATTAAAGTACGTCATGTCAGAGACAAAGATTTATTACCGAATGACATCTGTTTATAATCTCGTAGGTATAAATAATAAAGGAAATACGATTTAGTAATGACGTTTTTAATTCCAGTTCACATGTGGCTTAACCCTTTATGGGAATGCTGCACCCCTTTCTACGATTTTTTGTCTGTTTGTTTGTTTTTTTTAATTCTGACGTAATGACATATGCTTCAGATCGTAATGACGATCGGGTCTCATTATGTCTAATGGTGACAATGTGGTGTTTGTGTGAAAGGAAATGTTGTGTAATTTCAGATCCGTAGAGATATTTTAGGCTGAGAATTATACATTTATTTTTCATCTATACTAATAATGTAAAGAGGAAAACTTTGTTTAATTGTAATGAATAGGCTCAAAAACTAGTGGACCTTTAAAAATTCTTTCAACGTTCGAAAGCTACATCATCCACGTAACATAGGTTATATTTTATAGGCTATATTATGCCGCGCGGATCAGCTAGTAACAAATATAATACAATTTATAGAAAAGTTTAACTTAAATCGTCGAATTTCTTCAGGAATGGTATATTATAATCCTTTTCCGTGTAAAACTCAACTTCAATAAAAATATTAATTTTTAACTGACTTCCAAAAATCAAAGAGGTAATCAATATTTCTCGATATTTAAACGTTAAATATGTCTATTTCTTTAAGCATATAATTTTAGGTTTCATTATTTAAAAGAGATTTCCACCAACAGATCAACCATAAAATTCCCCAATAATATATTCACATCCTGTTAATAATCGAAACGAGTGATAAACGCAAAAACTACAATACTCGTAGAATGTGAGGCAGTAGGCTCTCTTGAACTGGTCCTGCGCCGCCCCTTCCTGCGTACGCGCAGGTAGCGATAGCAAATTTGACTAGGATAAATCTATTTATCTTGCCAATAAAAAAAATATCGATATTTCCAGAAATATAAGTCACCATGATTTATTTTTAGAAAAAAAGATAAAAAGTCGCTATGATTTATTTTGTGTTAACTGTATTGTTTTTAATGTTGATGTTTCGAAATGTATTGTTTTAAGATGATGTATTGTATTCAGAGGAGACATATGTATCTCATTCTTACAAATCATATAGAATTGAAAACATACTTGATGTAAAATACTGTTTGCTTATTACTATAAATGATTTGATATCATTATGCATTGGTATAGTACAATTGTGTGCTATTGTAATTGCTGAAGGTGTGTACTGTGTACTATAATAATGAGCACTTAAGTTTTCGTTCTGGTTTAAATTAAAATATTTTGAATTTAAAATTTAAAATAAAAAAAAAAGTATTTTTATTTTTTTGCTGACGGTACAGGTTCACGGATGGTCAGGTCATACGGCTGTATTATCCACATAAATTAAGCTTTATTATCTGTAACATAACGCGTTGTCTGTGCTCAGGTAAGAACTCTGCGGCCACAGGTCCAATACTTTTGATTAAGCTTGATGTGAGATGAGGTATGGTCGTTGTCGTTTATAAATAATAATTTTGAGGGGAGTTAATCTCCTTAATTCTCTCCAAGGCTTTTGAATATGCTTTTAAGTTTTTTAATGTTTTTCTATGAAATTGAGAGCATTTTGTATTTTACAATTAATCTTATTTAAATTTTACTGTACTTTATATTGTGTATTTTAAAGTTTAATAAAGAGTAAATAAATAAAAAATACATTGAAATGCATTATTAGAATAGTTTTGGGGTATAATCTTAGTTATTAATTATAGCATCATTTTACATAAATACTTTGTGTAAATATAGTTTAAACGTATAAAAATTTATATACGTAGGTCCAAAGAATAGTTTTGAAACCGATAACTTTCCTCTTCCCGAGTTAAAAGTAAAAGTGACAAACGAATCTAGAACATTTGTCTTCAACTGGTTATTTTGGTTACTGAGGTGAGCTATTTTTAATAGATTAGAGTTTTCGTAGTGAATAATTATTTAATATTTTATGTATGAAGTTTACCTCTTATAGGATTTAAGAAACGTTATGAGAAGTATATAAGAATGTTTGTTTGCAAATGTTTATTTTAGTTTTATGGAGTACATACGCAATCCACAATATATCTATTTTTCACAGTAATCGAGATCATTTTTCAAACAATTTTAATGTATGTACCTATTGTAGCCAAAAAACAAACGTAAAACACGAAGTCAATACTTATTACGTCTTAATTTGGAATAATTTTGATGTACAGAGTCAATCTTTGTCTTGAGTCTATTTTATATTTTTGATTATCTAAGCTATAATGCTAAGATATTCCTAACCTCTATCTTGTTTACTGCTAGGTAAGGTAGTCCTACATCTATTAACGGCCGTTTTCAATAATGTATCAAAGTTAATGGATAGATTGTAATCTCAGATTAAATGACATTTGATTGTCAAAAGTCATAACAAAGGCGTTAAAAATCAACCGCAGTTTCATTAGTTTCATCAGCCACAAACAGACAATTAATTAATAATGGTGTAGGCAGGTTTTAGGTTTGATTCGTCGAAAGCATATTCAAAGTAAGTGCAAATAGAAAGATTTGCCTGGATCTAGTAAGCAAAACAAGGGACAGATAGAATATTGTAAACGGCCGTTATACGTTCATACGAATAGATACAGATATAGTAAACTTTCCTTCTCTTACTAAAAGTGCAAGTGACAAGCAAATCCACAATGTTTTGTCTGCAACTGGTTATTTTGGTTAGTGACTCACGAACCCGCTCCGATGCACAGGATGCTTACTCACGCCTTTGTTGTGCGACAATTATTTAGGTTCGTTAACATGAACAGCCTGTATAACAAATTGTGTTTGAAACTTTTGAAAATGTCTTTAAGTATCGCTACATAGTATAAAATAAAGTCGCTTTCTCTGTCCCTATGTCCCTTTGTATGTTTAAATCTTTAAACCTACGCATCGGATTTTGATGCGGTTTTTTTAATAGATAGAGTGATTCAAGAGGAAGGTTTATATGTATGATAACATCCATTAAATAGTGGAGAAATATTGTTATTTTTGAGGTTTCTAATGTAATGTAACGCAGGCTGAACCTCACGAGATTTATTAAAATTTTTATATATAATGTTCACAGTTTTTCTGTAGTGTATTTAGTATCAGCATTGAATCCGTGAAATGCCGGGGCGGATCGCTAGTTTAAATATATTTGTCAGACGTTACTTTATGTGATACTAATACAAAATATTTCATGTTATTAGGTATTGTTTTAATTGAAAGAAAGTAGATGCTGAAATTATCATAAAATTCCATTCTGGTATATCTTATTTTTTATTGTATTTAATAAACACTACATGCATTTTTTATTATTTTCATGTATGTCTCTTCTATCTGTGTACGTATGCAATATAGTATTTTTCTATTATATTCTTAACAAATACTAAACGTTCTCATAGTCCTATATTTTTTCCATATCTAGTGTGAAGAACTACATCTAAATAATTCTTGTATTAACACATACAAGAATGATTTTTTTCTTAATTCCAGTGTTTCTATCCAATTTTTATTTCTTTATATTCCCAAACTGACTTATAAATTGGTACACACGAGATTAAAAACACACGTATTCTAAAACATCTAAGACACAAATTGAAGTTCTCAAAAAACAGAAATAATTATAAATAAACAATTCTCAACGGACATTGTCCATCTTTCTAGAGGCTCCTCGGCCTAATTCTCAAGACGCAATGTAGAGGAGCTCTCAGTATGGGCATTGTCGTGTTCATTAGGTGCATCCTCGCGTGCACTAATTCATTTTTTATTCTATACTTTTTAGACTTTAAGTTTTTTAGAACACCCTGTAGCTGGGAGTGTTCAATTTGGAAGCAAATTAATGAATAGTTATTGCATTTATTCTGTAAATATAACAATTAATTTCAATATGTATATATATTTTTTTCACCCTGCTAATATTATGAATGAGAAAGTTTGTGAGGATGCATGTATGTTCGTTACTCTTTCACGCAAAAAAGTACTGAACGAATTATGATGAAACTTGGTATACATAAAGGCAAGGTTTTTGTTTTTACTTTTAATCCCGGAGTTGCCACGTAATCAGAAGTTACGCGGGTGAAACCGCGGGGGGCAGCTACTAAGTGATATATTTTTTTTAATTTGAAGTTATACGTGAAATTGATATCTACACTATGTATTTGTTTGTTTGTTTGAATTGAATAAGCTTCGAAACTACTGGACCGATTTGAAAATTATTTTACCATCATCTACATTATCCTCATATCCGGCTCCGTGAGCGAAGCCGCGCGCAACAACAAGTAAAAAATATGTACAGTATAAATAATAATATAATTTTTTGCGCTCTGATTGTTTAAAGAACTAGAACTCTATTTTTATTTAATTTAAGGTTATACCACAGAATAGATAATAGAACTACATAACAGAAACCGCATCAGCCGCGCATAGCTTATTACTGATAATAATGTAAACTTTGAAATTTAAAATTTATGGATGTGTTGTCTCAATCTTACAATAACGCTATTGCAGTGAACAAGTTCATGGCTCGAATAAATATGTATACTTTATGTATTTTGCAATAATGGGGCTGATATACTCAAAAATCGCTCAATATATTTTGAAGAAATGTAATATGTTGCAACATGAGATTTTTATTAATATTACCATTGTTTGGAATATCATACGTTTTTTGGAATATGTATAACATAACTAACTAAGAAAGTCAATGAAACATTTATTCAACCAAGAAAATCTTATGTTAAAAAAATACAGAATCGTTTTCCAATATTTTACTATTATAGTATTATATTATCTGTGCTATTAACCAAGAATTTCTTAATGTGTGGTTTAGAGGGTTGTAAACTTATAATCAATCATTTCATTTTAATAAGTACAGTAGGTTATTTGACCCATAGCCGTAGCCGTAAAGATTTTCTCATAACCGTCTTTATGTATATTTTCTCGTCTTTCTATTGTTAAAAAAATATCAAATACTTGATCCCATTAGATGAAATTTATTTATCTAATGGGATTAAATTAAAAAAATACTTAAAATCGTCAAATACGTATCGATAACTCATAAAGCAAAGCTAAGGACGTTTTATTTCCTGCGACAGTGCATTGCCCTGGACCAAAATAAATTGTCGCGATGTACGGCTGCTCAGTTCGGTTTGTTACGGTAATCTTATGGTAACATTGCGAATAAACGGTTCTTATGGTTTAGGTTTATACAGGAATAGACTACGCTTCCCTCCCGTATAATGTTATAAAGTCTATGGTACGGTCTATGTCCTTATGGTTTAGGAGGTTTATAGGACTAGACTACGGTTCCCTCCCGTTATATAGTCTATAGTATGGTCTATGTCACTTACGGCCGTTGTCAATATTTTATCTATCCCTTGTTTTCCTTACTAAAGTCAGACAAATCTATCTATTTGCACTTACTTTGATTTCAATATCCTAACGACGGATACATTTGCTATGTCTTTTGTCAATCTGACGTCACATAATCTGACATAACAATCTATCCATAATCTTTGATACATTATTAAAAAAATCTAATGAATGCAGCTTTCTAATTCTTTCTCTTTATATTTTTTTTGTATAAATATACATAAACACTAATGATTCAAATTAAATAAATTTCATTAAAATATAATTAAATTATTTTAATTTTTAATATTTTTTTATTTATTTTATTATATTGTCATAATTAAAAAAAGTTTATTTCATGTTGAAAAAAAATAGAAGAAGAAGATATACGCATCAGGAAAAGGAATGTAAGTAGCAATATAATGTATTTCCTTTAAATAATATTGAATACAAAAATGAAGAGACGGGTAATGGGTTATTTAAAGGTTACGTTACCCCAAAAATATAATTTAAAACATTCACACCAAATGTTCCGTATTCCGCCAAAAGATCTGTCACTCACCATTAAGAACAAGTTGCCGTCTTATTGCCGCACTTGTTGCCGCTAATGTATTCCGAACCGGCTCTTACGCCGCAATGAAAACGATCATGTTTATATTATCGTGTAATTCTCTTAATGTCACGTTATACGCATCGCATTTTTTATTCAGCGGCTCGGGCTTTTTGCTGAACGTCTTCATTGAGACAAGTACATTTACATTCACGCGAGTAACATGCATGTCTTACATGTTTATGTTAATAATATGTTTTTAATAGATGTTACGAGAAACTTATTCATATCGTTTTATTTTAAAGGTAACATTGAATCTTTAAGTTCCTAGTTTCTACGAAGGTATAGATGGTATAGAGAATTCACGACGCCATTTTGCATTATTTTATTTCCATCTTCGGTGAAATGGCAAATAAAATCACTTGACAGAATATATTATGGAAGTTATAACGTACGTAGAACGGAACGAAAAATTCTTACAAAAATTTGCTTTTAAACAATCGGTGTTTATTTTTTCGGAATTAAATATAATAAATCTCGTAAATGGTTTCAGTAATTAATGGCGTGTCCACACTGGCGATAAAGAATGGCGTTGGATGCAATAAAAGTTTAATACGGCCGAAGTTACATGGATGCACACTGTTATTCTGGATACAAATGAGTCTGCGCTTAATTGTATATGAATTGCATGACGATCCATTTATTTTTTTACTTATTTATTTATTTTATTAGGCATACAAAACAGTTGACAATAACACGGCATAGAGTACAATACAGCTCTTAAATATATGGTGTTTTAGGCGAAATAGCCAACCAAAGAATGCATACACGACCATTAAAAATTATAGACGTTAACAAAAGCACATTTTCTAATAATAAATTAAAGTTAAAATTTATTGTTTATGTTATTCTTTTAATTTGTTCTTATAATAATAATGCACTCAAAGGTGAACCTTTAATTCAAACTAAGTTTTGTACAAAACTTAGTTTGATTTATTTATTTTATATTCAACTAGCTGCGCCCCAGGGCTTCGCTTCCGTAGGAATATTGACATGATATATAGCCTATAGCCTTCCTCGATAAATGATAACACTAAAAAAAATTTCGATTCGGACCAGTAGTACCTGAGATTAGCGCGTTCAAACAAACAAACTCTTCAGCTTTATAATATTAGTATAGATAAGACGAAATTAACACGAAAGCAGGAAGGAGTTTGAAATAAAACATTCCGGATATTTGCTTACAATCAGATTGATTGGCCGAAAACAACACGAGATAAAAAAAATATTTTGACAGGCGATCTGTCAAGTTTCCCGCCAAATGTGACATTTCAAGATGGCGCCCGTAATTAAAGGCTCGCGATGAGTGGACACGAACGAGCATTGGTGACGCGCCGCTGCTATTTCCGTACGCCGCCCCTCGACAAATGCTAATGTCCTCTGGGGTACCGATGGTCGTGATTGCACTTCGATCTCGCGTGCAACAAAGTTTTAGTCGGAGGAATGATTGACAAAGACTTGCTAAA
Organism: Phoebis sennae; assembly: GCA_001586405.1. NCBI lineage: Eukaryota > Metazoa > Arthropoda > Insecta > Lepidoptera > Pieridae > Phoebis > Phoebis sennae. The sequence continues at coordinate 31,893 of LQNK01000217.1, read as the reverse complement.
CTATAGACTCAATAAGACTAAAAGCGCCTATAGAAGCTTATTTGAATGAACATGTTAAATATGCGTAGTTCTAAGAAATAACAATAACGTCATCACAATTGAACGTTGGCAAATAATTCTTAAATCTTAACAGAAGAACTGCGCAAGAGATGTACCGCAGTCTTACCGCACTCCCTGTTTTTACACGTTATACTTGCTGAGGCTTAAAAAGACAGGATAAATTAAGGAGCAGAACTTTTATTTTTACGTGCTGTGCGCGTCATATATGGCATACTAGCTTCTGCCCACGACTTCGCGCTAATTTCAGGCCTATAGATCAATAAAAATCTTATCACTTAATCCGGCTAATAGTCTATCTATATACAAAATTTCATCAGCAAGATTTTGTATATTTTTACTAGCAAATTCGTAACTAAGCTTACAAAGCATCATCATCTAGTAAAGGTCTACAAAACGTGTACCAGTACAGACAATTCAAATAATTTGTCAAACGCCATCCCGAGAACAATAATTCACAAAACAAGCAAATCCATTAGTTTATACTTATAGGAATCTATGAAAGCGATCAGTTGAGTCACGCCAGGGTCACGAACGAGTTTCGCAGAAGGACCAACTAATGACAACACAATTTATTAGTTTTTTACAATTTTATCTTAATTGGCTCATTAAACATGCAATTTAATTTGTTTAGTAAAATTTTATTTTAACTTTTTATACGAATTAAATGATATAAGCGACACAAAATTATTAAGATTTTCATTTATTAAATTATCTTTAATTAGTTCTATATGCTTCCGCCACAATTTGGGCTAAGTTGCTATTGTAGAACTAACCCTTCTCTTTTTGAAAATCGGGGTTATATTATTACTTATAAATTTCTGTCATGTGTGTCTTTGACTCCACAATACATAGTATTTTGACATGCGTGCATGAATACCCAAAATCCATTATTCCGAGAGGTAATTTTTGGAAAGGTGTTTGAGGCAAACTCAAAACTTGTATGATGCCGACTGGCTGGTGAAAAGCGGGGCGAAATCGAAATAAACCCTGAAAAATTATATTTTTTTTGTCATGTCGGGGTATAATAGGAGAGGCATCTTACAAGTTTTCAGCGTGCCTCAGCCACCTCCCCAAAAAACTGCCCTAGGATGTCAACAGTCGTATACAAGAGACCTTCCTGTCAGATAGCTCGCTTGCTCCCTTGCTTTGTCTATTACAGAGTAAAATTAAATTGTAATAACTGGTTTGCCAAGATCAAACCATGTACGAAGTACTAATATTCTAGATTTAACTATAATATAATATTAAAAAGAGGAAATTTTTGTTTGTTTGCTTATTTGGTTGTAATGAATAGGCTCAAAAATTACTGGACCGATTGAAAAATTCTTTTACCATTCGAAGGCTACATTGTCAACGAGTAACATAGGCTATATTTTATAGGCGACATATAACATTATGAGTTAGTAAAACATATAATGAAGTCTGTCTTATGAAAGAAAAAAACGTCCATCCGATAATGTTTCTAATTAATCTAAGGAAATAGTAACTCCTTCATTTACACTGGAGTTTATTAAGTATCGAACATAAATATAATTGATGTCCAGTTCCTGTTCAGTATAATTAGATGACGTGCAGTGGTGGGGTGGAGAGAGACGGCTCTATTTTGGGCTCACTATGAGAACGCACCATAACGGACTAATGATGCTGCGTTTATCACTATCTTCTATAATACGACGACTCGGTTGGCGCAGTGGTTCAGCAATGGTCTATTGCGCCGCCGGAGGGTGTGGGTTCGATCCCCACGAGCAGAAAATTACGATGTGATGAACATTGTAATTTTCTACTGTCTGGGTGTTTATTTATCTATAGCATGTACATATTTACAAAAAAAAGTATGTTTAAGTATGTCTATCAGTTATCTAGTATCCATAGTACAAGCATTGCTTAGTTTGGGACTAGATGGCATTGTGTTAAATGTCCGGAAATATTTATTTATTATTTATTTTATAATCCCATTTGTAGGAAAGAGAATAACAAGAAGAAGACGAATCTCGTTTATTAATTCTCTATATCCTTTGTACGAAGAAGTACAAAGGATATAGAGAATTAATAAACGAAATTTATTTATACAATAGCTGTGCGCCGTGGTTTCATCCGCATATATCTGTTTTCCGCTCCTGTGGGATTTGATCAAAATCCTTTCTTAGCGGATGCCTACCTCATAATATCTTTCTGCATGCCAAATTGTAGCCTGATTTGTCCAGTGGTGGGCTGTTGATAGACCACTATGTTAGTCAGACACCTTTGAGTTTTATATGTATAAATATGAAGTCCTAGTAATATTAAAATTTTAAAGTGTTAGTGTATAAATCACGCCGTAACTATTGAATGGATTTTAATGAAATGTTAAAATTTATAAGCTGGATAGGTGTTATATGATATGTCTTTTATTGATGCATACACGTCGAATTTAACGCGACCGCAGTTGCGGCAGAAGGTAGTGAATATATATTTTAAACGCATTTTCGCATTAAATAAATATGAACAAGATTTCAAGGCAATTAATTTTGTTTGGTTAAATTGTAATTTTTCTCTTACACCACATTGACACATACAAGCCAATCTTAATTTGACTAATTTATAATTGACTACCGAAAGGTGGATTTTACCATATAAATAAAGAAGTTGGTCTTTAAAAAACGGATTTGATATATTACAATGTGTCTTATAAAATGATAACATAAGTTGCTTTACAACTGTTCTATTGTTGACCCATAGCATTTCACGAACTTAATCTTTTGTTATTTATACGAGTAATAAATTAATTGATTAATATTATCCATAAAATTAGAATTATAAGAAAAAGCGCTGGTGCATTCTTTCGCATTTTTTTATTATTTCTTTTAGTTTTGTCAACTTAATCGCTTTTTTAATCATTTATAATTTAATGAAAAATTATAATACAGTTGACACAAAAAAAAAGGAAAAGTGCAAATTATCAAACCTAAACCAAATTTTATAAACAACCATCACACAACTTCGAACAACAAAGATCGGCCGTAACATCCTAGAAAACAATATCTAATTAAAGCAATACAATGCATACACTCGTGTTCGAGCATAATAAAGGGTCATTGAGACGAAAATAAAAAGCTTGCCGCAGACAACGGCCCTCCACCAAGAGCCTCTATTTTTACGATATTATGCACGGCGCTGACGAGGCGACTTCGTACTCTTTTTTGCAACCTACTTACTTGGACTAATTAGATGGAATCTTGAGGATATGATGAACTAGTGACTATGGTGCAGTTCTTTTTTCAAATTTGATGCAGAAGCGATTTATAGTCTTCGAAATTTAATCTAAGCTTCGGTTTCTAAATTCAAACTGTATTTGGCTGTATAAAGTGACTTGTAAATAAAAATGTCAAAGAATTTGATGCTGGCCGCTAACAAAATCAGTTCGTAGTCTTTATCACAAACTACTTACTTTGACTAATTAGATGGAATCTTGAGGATATGATGAACTAGTGACTATGGTGCAGTTCTTTTTTCAAATTTGATGCAGAAGCGATTTATAGTGTTCCATATTTAATCTAAGCCCCGGTTTCTAAATTTAAAACTCTATGTGGCTGTTTAAAGTGACTTGTGAAAAATGTTAAAAGATTTGATGCTGGCCGTTGACAAAGTCAGAATGTAGTCTATATCGCAACCTTCTCACTTGAACTAATTAGATGGAATCTTGAGGATATGAACTAGTGACTATGATGCAGTTCTTTTTTAAAATTTGATGCGGATGTGATTTATAGTGTTCCATATTTAATCTAAGTTCTGATTTCCAAATTTAAAACTTCGGTTGGATGTTTCAAGTGACTTGTGAAAAAAAACGTTAATAGATTTGATGCTGGCCGCTAACAAAGTCAGTACGCTGTCTCGCAACCTACTATTAAAATTGGGACTAATTATATGGAATTTTGAGGATATGATGAACTAGTGACGTGTTTGCCCAAATCGCTTCTACATAAAGTGAAATTTGACGTAGAAGCTATTTCGATATACATTCGATTGCCAAATTTTAAACTTCTTTTGTCTGTTCCCAATTGAAGAAAAATGACAATTAATTTGTTACACGGCGCTAACAAAATAAAATATCAACTTAATAAGTGTTTACGAGCACTAAACAATTCTAAAACAGTTGCATTTCGATTAAGCCCTCAACTAAGACTAAAAAACATAGTTTTTTAAAACATGCCGTATCAGATAAAAGCAAAATTATCGCAAGACTAACTTTAAGTGTTTAAAACCCCAAAGTTAAAGCCCTATTTCCTCAAACAGTTCAGAACATGCAAGTCGAGTATAAAGGCGCAATGCAGCGTAAACCCGAGGTACATTGCATGTCCTGCAGCCGATAAATTAAAAGTAAAAGTCATAAATATTCCGGGATCAACGATCCTTTTTGGTTGCACGCGATACTGTATAAATATAAGCATGCTAATATACTAATAAGGCGTCGCGGATCCGCTTGCATGATCGACTGTTTATAATAAAATTGTGCATGCTTAGCGTTTCATTTAAATACTTCTAATTAAATTAAAAAAAAAAGATGGACATTTTACATATCTAGTCACATACATAAGACATACTTAAACATTTTTTTGTAAATACATACTATAGATAATTTAACAAATTAACAGCCAGAAAGGAGAAAATTACAATATTCATCACATCAATTTTCTACTTTTCTTCAAAGTCGGTGCTATTAATTTAATCGTGTTATTAATTTAACGAGATTTTTCCAAATTGGGCTATTTATATCGAAAATCAGTAACGTACATAAAATTTAATCATCGAAATCAATAGTAATTGTTTGTAATATTTTTAATATCAATTTAAATGTATGTATTAATTTGTATTTATGAATGACTTTTACTATGGATCCTGTTGTCTAAAATGAAATGATTTTATTTATTTTTTTATTTTTATAAAAATCGACCGCTTAGAACGAAAGAAAAACAACGTATTAATATGTTGTAACGGCGGTTTATTGTGATTCATTTCACAGTAAAACACGATGGTTAGTAAGGTGTTTAGGAAACGTCTCAAGGAAGGAGCTGCACGCTGTGCATTATGATGAGAGTGCACCACGTACAGTGTTCATAAATATTGTATTTGGATTGTGTAAAAAGTGAAATGAAAAGAAAGAAAAGAAAATATATTTATTTGGCAAAAAAATAACAAGTAAAACTTAAGGTATAAACAAAATAATAATAATAATAAAATGAATAAAAAATAAATACCTATAACATAAAAATATTGCCAAATTGAAGCCAACGCAGTTTTTGTTTTGTACTGATTTTCAGTGGGCCCCTCGTGAACATTGAAAGACAGTTAGATATATATAGTTATAGAATATTGTACTACTTTATTGTACACCCCATTACATTATTAACAAAGAAAATATATAGACAGTGTTGTTTATATAAATATACTAGCTGGGCTCCGCGGTTTCACTGGGTATATATCCTCTTCCCGTAGGATTTTCGGAATAAAACCTATCCTATGTCATTCCTGGGATTTCAAGAATCTCTGTACATTTCATACAAATCGCTCCTGTAGTTTCGAAGCCTATTCAATACCAACAGACAAACAGACAAACGAATTTTGATGAAATTTTGTGCACAGATAGGTGATTTATTGGTCTCTAGACTACAAAATTGTCGGGAGCGAAGCAGGCAGAAGCTACAATCATATGTTTCAGTACATGTTCTAACTGTCCTGTGAATATAGAACTAGTTTAAAATTACTTTAAATATTCAGAATGGAAATCTAAAACTGAACACCCTAAAACACGTTCCTCGACTAAAAAATCATGCTGTATAAGCAAAGCGCGAGTTTAGGGAATCTCGTTCGGTGCCTTAAAGAATTTAAACTGGATTAAATTGAGCCAAATAGCGATGTAAATGAGTTTAATCTATGAATAGAATTTCGTTCTGGGAAATTTTGGGGATTTATGTGTTGTTTGATGTTAATAGTTTTTGCCGCCTTTTGTGAATTTTGTATAAAGAAGCTTTTATTTTATCTTTAATTTTTGAACTATTAAGTTGTTAATATGTATATTTCTTATGATTATTATAATTTCAAGATTTGCAAACGTAAAAAAAATAATACTTAGGGTACGGCATCCTTTATGCGCGAATCCGATTCGCACTTGGTCGGTTCCATGAAAATATGTTACTTTTACAGCAAATTTGTGACAAAAGAGGATTTTTATCATACTTGATGTGCCCCGTGGTTTTACCCGCGTATATTTCCTGTTGCCGTAGGATTTCCGGGTTTAAAAGTAACCTACATGTCTTTTCGGGTTTCAAAGTATATAATATGTGCAAAATGTCATTCAACTTGGTTCAATAGGTTAGTCGTGAAGGAGACACAGACACACAGACTGATAAACAGAGTTACTTTCGCATTTATAATATTAGTAAGGATCTGAAGCATATATTGGCATATTCCTCTCCTTAATATTAATTAATGAATAATTCTGTGACTATGTACTTTTATATATGTATACAAAGAATATAACTGAATCTAACAAAATATTTATTTTCTATATAAATATTTCCTGAAAGCCATAATATTATTTAATAAATTGACCAAAGCAGAATGTAAGAACAGACCTTATGCAATTATTTCTTGTAAATCTTAAATTTCAATTCGAAACAAAGGCTTCATTTGTTCTAAGCGAGAATTTCCAAGTCTTATAAATTCTGGCTTTTAAAGAAATCCGTCAAAAGAACGATTTCGCTAAAACTTCGAAAATGAACTTTATATTTGAAAGTATAAGAAAATATGGGGATATTGGGTTGTGTTTTTCGATAATGTGCTTTATGTTGATGATAATAAGGTTTATGTTTGGTGTGAAGGGTTTGTAAGAAGGCTGTCTGGGGGTGAATGAACGCTGAAAGCGCGGGTATCCAAAGTTTGAGACACGCCACTTCCTGAGACTTGAGTGCTACAATTTTTGTTTTTACCTAAATCTAAACACTTTTTTGGCACTGGCAACATGCTTTTAGCTTATTGTTATCTATGTTCATAAAAATTAAAATGTATTGTAATTTTTTCTCTATGCTGTTTTTTAGTTTTATGTGCAATAAGTCAGAAAACAAAAACAAGTAACGTGTATTATATTTAAGTTGGTTGTAATTTGTAATATTTTTATTTAAATATACATATACTATTTGCTAGTATTTCTTTCTTTGTAATACTTAAAACTAATCAAATAATTAACCATTCATATTGTAAATTTTAGGAATGAGTAATGAAATTTAATACGTTTTTGGCCTTATAAACTAGATCTGGTCTAATTTTGCATTATACTTTAAACCTTACATCAATATTATAAGTATTATCCAAATTATTACCAACTTGTTTTATATGTATGTCAAAATTAAAGTTGCAATCAGGGCTATGGGTTGGCGTGGCTCTTCTCTTGCGGCAACCCTACAGAAACTAAGCCGCAACTTTCGTTTTCAGGACGCAAACTACTCGCGATGACTGTTACAATGTCACCCTGCGTGGGAAATTCGGATTGTGATGGTAATTGTGGGAAAAACCCAAGTCTTGGGGCAGTTCTATAGAAACTAAGCCGCAACTTTCGTTTTCAGGACGTCAACTACTCGCGATGACTGTTACAATGTCACCCTGCGTGGGAAATTCGGATTTAATGGTAATTGTAGGAAGTACCCCAAGTCTTGGGGTAATCCTGCGGAGACTGAGTCGGAACTTTGGGTTTCATGATGCAAACTATTCGCAATGACTTTGACTATGTCCCCTAACTAAGACGATGAGCTTCTTTAACTATACTTTAAGAACCTGTTCCGTAAGTGAATGGTAAAGTTATTTTTTCCATAGATACAAAATCAAAAATATGATCAAAAATGGATGATACACTTTCATTCATCAGGGTTATTTGATGATAACAAGAAAGTACGAAAAGGCTTTGCTAAATGGGCAGGGAAGGTCAGGAATGGGAAGGAAAATTGTTCGTCGTATATTTTATTACGAAAGAGTTTTATTTAGTTGTCCTTGTTATTTTTGAACGCAGTAAATTATAATTTTTAAGTTATGAATGAGTGAAATAATTTTTGTAGTCATGCACGACATTTAAACATGGAAGCTGTCATCGTTCATCAACGGAAAAAGCCATTCTGTGTTTCGTCCATAAATCGCAGTCATATTAAAAATTTCAGACGTAAATTATCCTTAAACGAGCGAGCACGAATTTATAGACGTGTCCTATCCATATTCATACCGGCGAAAAGCAAATTATTTGCTTTGTCCGATGTTCCACCATTAACTCACTCGCCATTTTTCAATTATGCCAAATGTGTATGGCGTATATAAATCATGTAGGCTGTACATAAGTGCACATAAAGGGAGAGGGAGGCTCAACACAGGCGCTGTTTAATTTGTAAACGGATCGAATATATAGGATTCAGCTTATCCAATATCAGTCTGGACAGGGGTGCATGCCAGCCGACAGAAAAAAAATAATATTCGAATTTCGAAAAGATTTTTATGCGTTCGGAAATTTTTATGAGCGTTGTTTTATGAAGATGGAAATTCGTATTCGTTCGATCGGAAATTTTATATCCGTTGATGCGTTTTGCAGTTAAATTGTGCGCTACTACATTGTATGGAACCTGTTTGGATGCAGTTTCATTGCTAAACGAAACGATTTATTTTTGATTATGATTCGCTGGATTTGATATGCAAAATCTAACTTCAAATTAAAAAGTTTATAGGATTTCGTGAATACATACTATTTTATATATTTGATTATTGATAGTTAAGGACTAAGTTTTACTCTACAAATATGTGTTTCTTTTAGAACCTTTAAATTCATATAAAATGCATGTCAGGGAAATTAGCAAAAAAATCACCAATTCATTTTTTACTTACCATATTCACCCACCAGTATCACATCTAAACAGCATTCGAAAAGAAAAAAGCTAGGAAAATTCGAAATTCAAATCGGCTAGGTGGGCAGTGGCGCGCGCTTTAATACCATCGATCATTACCGACGTTGCAATCCGCCAATCGGGGAAATAAAAACATTGGCAACCCCACCTGCAGCCACCCGGTGGGGAGACTGAATTTTTCAAGCGACAACCCCGATCAGTCTGCCTATTATTATAATGACACGATATTGTATTTTGTAAGTGTATCGTAATTATTACGTTATTGGATCAATTTATTCGTAATTGAAGTGTCATGTCTTGGTTAACGAAGTGGGTATTGGTTGGAGCTATTTTCTGGTGTTATAAAATTCGACATATGCTTGCTTAGAAGAAAAGTCACGGATTTTAATAATCTTTGATATATTTAAGAGTCGTATATTTTAGGAAGCTTTCCCTAAATATCTAAGATCACCAACTTCTTAATACCCATCAGACCTACCGACTATACCTACTAAGTATTAAATCATTCGTAAACATTGCCAAAACAAATTTAAATTACCAACTAAATACCTTTTAAAAGTATAGAATAAATTCAATAAAAGTAATATAATATCGTACTATTATTATTTCTATCTATATGGTCTCTGTCACCAAAAATTTCATCAAGGCATCCACACATCCCTACCTCTATCCACACACGGTGTGAATGTGTGCAGCCCGGAGCTCGATTTAAGCTCGCTGCGTGCAGAGCTCCATGCAAAAATGTGCATTATAACCAAACGACCAGCACCCATGACCCACCCCGCCTACATAAACATATACACTACGAGTGCTTTGGTTTTTTAACAGAGCCCAAGTTATTTTGGTCGCCTGTTACTAGGGGCATTGCGTCATGTATCAGGACGAAATCTATTTAGACACAATTGAGTAATTATACATAAATGTTATTTATTCTTTGTTGTCTCTTAAATTTAATTTCAAATGCAGCAAGAAATTTCCTAGGCATTAAATGTAGCGATGAAAAGATACTTTAGTTACTATTTAGTTAGTGAATGTAGCTAGTGAAATGAATAACTAATTTAAATTATATCGCGGAATCAAGAAAAACTTTATCTTAAAATTTAAAGTTTAGAGATTTAATATACATTGATAAAAAATTAATAAAATATCAATTTATGAAAGGAGTTATTCAAGTGACATTTATTTTATTACGCCAAAATGTTCTAACCAAATTAATTAACGATCTATGGAATTAAAGTCAAAAGATTTTTGCCTGAGCTACATTCAAACGTTTACATTTCATAATTAAAACTTAAACGTAAAGTGTCCAATTAAGAAAATTAAGTATTAAAGAAGACGTCATATAAATATTTTTAATTCCCATTCAAGATCATATTGCGCTGAAAGTCAATTAAGAAACGTATTTTTAAACTCCGTTTTCAATTTTTAAACCATCTTTTCAAGACTCCTTTTACTCAGCAAAGTATAGAGTTTAACGAAGCCTTAATTATAATGCTCAAAAGAACTGCTTTTTTTAAAGAAATTTAATGAAACGCTTTCCTTGAGAATGAATAGAAATGTATACTTAAAAAAAGTCAAGTAATTAATTGACAAAAAGTTTTTAATGATGTCTTTGAATAATCTGTGGCACGTGTCTATAGTCTGTGGTTCGGCGTTCAAAAAGTTGTGAAGCTAGGCGTACATACACGGCTAGAAGGAGGGGTTTAAAAAGTAAAAAAGGGAGAAAGATGCAAGAGAAACTGTGTTATGAGGTAAGAAGCAGTGAGGCCAGGGGCACGATCGCAATAAAACGATACTGCGTAAGGTCGGCGACGGAACTTTTTGCTGAAACTTTTTCTATATACTTGGGCGGGAAAGGTTTGTACGGATAAATGCGTCCATTGATGAGACAGCTGGCTGAACTGTAAGCGTTCTATATTAATATCGAAAGGTTCTATACAATTATTATATTGATAAATTGATTATTTATATTTGTGTCGTAACTAGTTATATTTGTATTGGTTGTCAGTAATTAGGCTCTTTAATTCACTTCATTTATCAAATGACTTTTAATTCAAAGTTACATTATATTGACATATTTAAAATTGAAAGCCTTATCATTCTAATACATATTTTAAATTTTAAGTAAAATAAAAATTATAGTTTTCTTTGTTGTGTGTAATATTTTCAAGAATATCTATCACACACACTATAGGATCACTTTCTGAGCACAATCACGTGTTTATTAAATCAATCAAAACAACTTGAATCATGTAACATAAGACACTAGAAATAAGACAAGACAAGCGATCCATCCCTAACCTATCGCAACACAAGATGTCCGACCAACCAGTTTTATTTATAATCATTAGTCACACATTTATTATTCAGAAATCGAAAGTCGTTTGTAATAAAAACACGTCATATTATGTTAATATGATGAGACGTCCTTTTTTCGTTATTTTAAAAATATTTGAAAATAGAACGTCAAAATATTGCTGACTTCTCCACGCGGTTTCGCTCCCGTAGCATTATGTTATATAGCCTATGTTCATCAGTGAAGATACACCTTTCTAATGGTGAAATAATATTTGAAATCCAGTACTTTTTGTGCCAGTCTTTAATCATTCATAGACAATCTGTATATCAGTTTAGAAGTACAGATTGTCTATGAATTGGAAAGGATAGTCTACTATAATTAGTTCCATAGACTAAAAGATATATTACCTAAACAGAGCAATGATAGGAGAAAGTGAAAGGTAAGTTTTTATTAAAGTTGTTTTGGCAAGTGTCATTCGGTAGTACTTTCATTTGAATAACAGCTTGCGATCATTGTAAAGTGAGTATTCTACGGCATTTTGGAAAATTTGACTTTTTGATCTAGCCAAGAAATATTCTGGCAACTGGCTAGATAAACAAAGTTTTGTATTTTCTTGTGTTTGTTTTAACGCCAATAATTTCCATATTAAATAAAATACTTATTAAAAGATTTTATTTAATATTTAAAATAAAGTATAAACAATCATCCGTTTCGTACAATTTAAGAAAATGTATAAATTTTATGATTTTGGATAATTTTTATGAAAGATATTTTTCATATTTTCTGTGACTCTACTTTTAAACCTACTCTGGAATGAATAGCTATACATAAGTACGTACAGAAAACAAATTATTATTTTAATAAATGACGTGACCATGATTTGAAAGTAGGTCTCCGTATCGTTTTCCATCATGACGGATGATCTATTACAGAATCCTCAATATCGGAGTCATATATTGGAATACGAAAATGATCGGCGCATATAAATTTCATTGTATTGACCTATGATCGGCCAAAGCCCTAAACAAGGATTATTGACGCACACCGATGCAGGCGGGCATGGGGGCCACCCCGCCCGTTTCGGCGTTTTTATATTTTTGCACATTCAAAAAAAGCGCGCAGACAAAGATGGACTGATGACGGGTCCGCGCCTTGTATACCTCAACAATGGGGGGAAGCGGGACGGAAGCATTTCTGTCATGGACGATGCGAAATAAAAATGTGCAAAGCGTTTTATTTTTTTCAATGTGATGCTTTTTTACGTTAGTCTGCGTTTACAATTAGTGATGGGCGGCTGCCGTATTGAATATTTGAAATATATGCAAATTATTGTCTCTTAATTCGTTTATGCGGCTTTTTGTGAAGGATCGCGGAAGTTCTTTCGTCCAAGGTCGTTTTGGTCCTTTGGCTTTAAAATCCAGTATAGATACGTCATTCAGTAACGATATTTAGTTCCTCGTTTGCGATCTTTTTAAGAACGAGTTATGAAATCCTTTTCAAATTTTTTGAATAAAAGCGAGTCGCATTCATCGCTCACAAAATAGATATTTATATTTTCATCAATGTCGCTTTTAAATTTAGAGGTAATTAAAAATTTTGGTCCTTTTCACGATGTCAAAACTTAATGAATTATAGTTTTTTGTTTCGATTGAATGGAGTTTAAAGTATACTATTTTAAATACAAAATTTATCTTAATGCAAAGCTCGTAATTAACAGTAAATCTTATTGGAAAATTTTAAAGTCATTTAAAGTGAAATATGAATAACTTTAGTTATTGACTTTTTATGATTTCAACACACAAATAAAATCATAGTTATAAAGCAATGCGATTCAAGTACATCGTCAAAATATAAATATAAAGTTTAAAGTTTGTCAATTGGTAAACTTTAAACACCTATTAGTATTCATTGGGTCGTTTCTATTAAAATCTTAGTATATTAAATACACAGTTATATAAGGTAGTTAAAATATATAAATCTCAGTGAAGGCAGGAAGGCGAAGAACGCGAATATGTATTGTTTTTCTTTTTTTCATCTCGTCCGCCTGTTGCGTCCCACGTGTGTCTTACCTTTTTTAGAAATGAAATTCTAAAGAACTGTGGAAATGATGAAGATTTTTATGTCTTGATTCTTTATTTTAAAACCGTTTCTTGGTTTGCGTGTTTAATATTATGAGAAGAATAGGGCTTTCGTATTTATATACTTATGTGCATGATTTGAACGTACAAATTTTAATGGCGTTTTTATTAAGATTACCTATAATTTCAGTCCATATTTTTCTTCTGTTAACCATCAATTAATGTTTCCTCCGTTTTTTTATTATAAACGTGTTGTCAAGAAGATACATTTTATAATTTGGTATAGTTATTCCAAAGAAAACCTGTTACGGGTACATCACTACCGTAGTGTGGTTACATGATGTATACGATATGTCGATACAAAAGATTTGTTTATGCATATAATTAAACGATAAATAGCTATACATACTTGGATTAAAAAGCTTTGATTGTGTTCCGAACACAAAGTTCGTTCAAAGGACATCGAGTGACGGGTCTCAAGGAGAAACAAAAGTATAGCCCAAAACGAAAAGCCTCGCATCTGAAGCCGTCATATCCTAATCAAAGGCACGATGGAGCGTCGCTTCGTAAAAAAATAAAGAACTGGCAGCCCTAGCTATGTGTTGCACACACACATAAGTAACTCGTGTCGGTGCATGCTTTACGCGAGGAAAAAACTGCTGCGTTATTGATTTTCCTACAGCGCAGGGGGGAGGGCACACCCGCGGCCTGAAAAAGAGTCTGTTGAAAAAATCGAGACGAAAACGCACCCCTCCCTTTTTAATTGGTAACGTAGTGTCAATAGGGCTAATCCTCGGAGAGGTAATAGCATGCTTTTGTCTCCCGAATGCATTTTTCAGTGTTGCCAGGCGACGGCTCTGAATGGGATGCCTTTTAGGCTTTTTAGAGATACTCCAAATTACTTTCGCATTGTCTTACTTTTGTTTACCTGCGCTGATAAATTTTAATTATTTTAATTGCGACGTATGTTGTGTAAGCTGGTAATTACGGTCTGGGCGCTATTGAATTTTTTTTAATTGTTCTACATGCGGTTTCAAAGGAGTATTAAAGAGAAATATATTTTACAAGTTCCAGCGTCTTTTTATGTTTAGTTGGACGTTTCCATCTGAATTCCTTTCGCGTAAATGTCGTTTTCTTAAAGCATCTTGGAATAAAGGTGGACAAATTCTCCATTGAAAAATGTTATGAATCGAATCAATCTTCAAGTCTATAACGTAACTAAATATCAAAATGATATTTAATCTCATCCGTTTATTGAAATAAAGTGAAACTAAATATAGGCTTGCAGTCTAATATCGGTCAAAATACAGTCACATTTAAGATGTTATTTCAAATCATCTTCTATATAGGGGTGATTCCTACTTACCCGGTGCGATACTTTCCAATTCGTAAACTAGTGCTATAGTTATAGTACAATAGTTCAGTATGTCAGTAACATATGCCTACATAGACGTATATTACACACAGTATACTGTATAGTATATACTATACAATACTAAACAAATCTTATTGTGTACAACCAAAATACAATAAAAGAACTTATCCTAATAATATTATGAATGTGAAGGTTTGGATGTTTGTGTGTCAATTACGCCGTAACTACTGCACGGATTTTGATGAAAGTTCTTACACAGATAAGTGATACAATTATTATCCGAAATTAATGCGAGCGAAGCTAGTCAAATACATTTATCGGAAACAAACAGCTTATTGCTAAGGCGGCAATATCTGCCAGTAAACCCTACGAAACATAAGTGTACATTCGTGTATTATAGTTGTCCTGGAAAACTTCAGACATATAGTAAGTATTTAGGTCAAATATTCATAAGTTTCATGAAGTCAATTGAGTGACATTTAATTTCCAGAATAGTCTACTACAGAATTCAGGGATCCGTATGATAATTTCACTTATAGAGACTTTATTTTTTAAATATTATGTATTAATGATAAAGTTTTGAAGCAAGGGGAAATGTTAAGCTGAATTTTAGACGTAATAGGTTCTAATGTATTGTTTCACGAATGATTGGAACTTCTATTCCGGGGATATTCTACTAATATTATAAATGCTGAGATGTGATTGTCACATAATCCTAACATCGAATGTGAGGTACGTAAGTGAATTATTAAGTGATAGGATACCTTTTATTCATGAGTAAACCCCGAAATTAACGCAAAGCAAAGGATTTCATCATTAATGCATCTTACTTAATACTAAATAATAAATACTAATTATTTGATCAGAATT
Organism: Phoebis sennae; assembly: GCA_001586405.1. Taxonomy (NCBI): domain Eukaryota; kingdom Metazoa; phylum Arthropoda; class Insecta; order Lepidoptera; family Pieridae; genus Phoebis; species Phoebis sennae. The sequence continues at coordinate 16,296 of LQNK01000217.1, read as the reverse complement.
AAGGGTATAATTTAAAGTAATTTACGGACTTTAATTTGAATTTATTCAGACTATATGAGTAGTAGATGAAATAAACTACACTATTCCTTCTGTCTATCAACTTTAACTCCCGTTTTCTTTACATTAAAGAAGTTTCGCTACAAATACAGTACTAGTCGCGCGCCGCGGTTTCACCCGTGTCACCTCTAATCCCCTGGCTACTCCGGGATTCAAAGAAGCCTATATGTTATTCTGAACCCTTACCTATGTATGTATTAAGTTCATCATAATCGGTCCAGTAATTTTTGCGTGAGAGAGGAACAAACATACGTACAAACATCCGCACAAACTGTCATTCACATTTATTATACTAGTAAGATAACACTCAAAGAGAGCTTTCAAGTGTCTAAATAAAAGGATAAAAACGCGTCCACTATAAAAACAGTTATATTTAGCGATTAATTCGCAACCGCATGCGCAGGCGCAATTAGGGGAGGAAGCGCGGTGACGTCACGTCCGTCAATTGAGCCACTTGCGGCCATTACGGAGGTCAGGGTTTGTCTGCGAGTATAGGGCTAATATTCACGATGTTTCTATACACTTTTAATATTTATTGTATAACTAGCGACCCGCCCCGGCTTCGCACGGGTTTAATGGATGATATTATACATAAAAACCTTCCTCATGAGTTACTCTATCTATTAAAAAAAACCGCATCAAAATCCGTTGCGTAGTTTTAAAGATTTGAGCGTTCATAGGGACATACAACATGACACATGACAGAAAAAGCGACTTTGTTTTATACTATGTAGTGATAGTGAAGAAGAAAATAGTATTTAGTATTTACCAATGTATGAAGACTTGTACAGTTTCGAGAATAAACGATTTTAGAAAATGGTAATTATTTGTCATTATATGCCAATTTTTAAAGCTTTTAAAGATATATAATGCTGGCAAATACAAAAGACATCAGTTCAGCCTGAGAATTAGTGCTCCTGGATCTACTCGGGTGGTATAGGCTGAGGGTTATCGCATTTGCGACTTATATCAGTTTTTAAATTATTTATATTTACAGTAAATATATTTTTATTCCTTTCATATGAATTACGAATGTAAAGTATGTGAATTACACAGTTCAATTTATTTACGAATATTACAAGTTATGTATTGACTAGGCTTTTGAAATAACTATGTACATGTAATAAACTTTATTTCTTTTTTTAAATAGTTCAATAATAAACAATACATGACCAAAGTGTTTGAAATTCAAAGTTACTCAAAAGAAGAAAACAAGTTTATTGCCAAAAATATCTTAACCTAAACAACATACAAATCAACATAAAAATACTAATATTATTGTCAAAAAGTAAATTAAAGATTTAATGTATTATCGACACAAAACGGTTAAAAATAGTTTTATTAATTAATTTATTACACGAACGTTTGTGAATGATTTACAAAATTATTGCGTAATATCACACAAACTACACTAAAACTGCTAAGTTTGTTTACATATGCTAAACCGACGGCATTGACCGCCACAATTACGCGCAGACGGACGCGAGACAAGTTCAATGTATGTCACATGATACTTTGTACACGGTATTATTTCTTATTTCTTTAACTATTAACGGCCGTTTTCAATATTCTATTCCTTGTTTTGCTTACTAAAGTCAGACAAATCTATCTGATTGCACTTACTTTGATTTCAATATCCTAACGACGGATACATTTGCTAGGACTTTTGTCTATCTACTGTCATATAATCTGACATAACAATCTATCCATAATCATTGATATATTACTGAAAATGGCCGTTAGAGAATGACATTTTACAATAGGTGAGTCTTGAAAACCTAGAAACGGTGAAATCATGGATGAACATGGATGAATATCCTACGCTAATAAAAGCGTTGAACAGATTTAAACTAGTGGTTCGCTCCAAGCTAGACCTCGCATTGTAATGTATAAATCATCCTTTCATTTGATACCAATCGGTAATATTCATATGAAAATCTCCCATTTGACCCCCTCTAGAGTCCTTTAAAAAAACGTTAAAACAAATACAAGAAATACTTTTTCCTACTTACATACTCCCCGGGCCATCTTTACTGTGAGACCTCGCTTCGCTCGGTCGATGAAATTTAGATAATAATCTATTACTTTTTGCTATGATCCACTCAGACTAGACATAGACAGAGGCGGACGTTCCTTCCATATCTCTAATTTTTCGTCTTAAGGTAATTTCCTAACAAATTTCATGACAAAAAATGAGAAAAAGATATATAGGTGCTTCAGCTAGTGTTTAATAATAATAAACCTGTTTAAGATTTGATCAAAACTTCATCATATCGTGGACAAATAAATTCTACACTTTATTTGAATGTTCACCATGTGAAGCTAGCATCTATAATATAACTAGGATCGCACAGACAATGTATTATTTACAATTTTTGTGTACCTTGCGCTTTATGGACGCACGTGATGTCGCGTGAACGAACAAACCCGCAGTAAACATGCTACTTATGGTGTAAGTAAGGGGCGGAAGCGAGCAAAGATTACAAATTTTAAGGGCAACTGTTTATAGTTAAACCTTTTCATTTTGGTTGAGCCTGATTGCACATTTTCGTTGGTCTATAACTGTATATATGTCTTGTTCCTATTGAATATAATACTTTCATTTGCACCACTTCCACCTTTTCTAGGCAGCTTACTTCACGGTTGTATGGTAGAGATAGCTTATTAGCTATAGGACCGCCTTGTTCGCCTATATTTTTTAGCTGTATCTTGTGTTTATTGTATCCTTTATTTTATTGTGCAATAAAGAATTTTATTTTTTTACAGCTTAGAGTTCATTTTATTCTGTTTGAATCAAAAACTGTTTTCAAAGAAAAAGTCTGACGATTGGGATAATCAATTGTGTAAAAAAAACAATGTAAGATTCCAATATTATATACAAAACCTTCCATCATAATTATTGATTATGTTTGGCTGGTCTAACACCAATTAATAGGGGTTATAAAATGATTGAAAGATTTACATGAATATTGTTTAAATGCTCTTATCTTCTAGCTTCTATCTTGAAGCTATCATATGGTTGAAAAACATTCAAGAAGGCTAACGTAACTCTACTTACTACTCGGTGGAAACTGCTGGATCAATTTAGACCCGGTTCTTATAAATAACGGAACTGTAGAGTATAACAGAAACGAATCGTTTTCATTAATAATAGAGCGGGTATAATCAACAATTCGAACCAAGTTTTGGTTCCTATGTTAAAGCCACGTTTATTATAGACTAACGCCTGGTAGGATATTGTACTGTCCGTAAGTAAAACGACTAGTTTTATTTTTATAGGAACTGAACATTAGTACTAAGATTAACATAATATGAGTTTATATAAATTCCGCTTCCACTTTTAACTTATTCCCTCTTTGCAAGTTTTCGTGATAAAGCGCTTAAATTTGTGATACAACATCGACAGCTTTACGAACTCACGCCTGATTTATATCGTAACACTTCATCAAGTGATAAACATCTTTATTATAAGGGAATAGAAGCTTAAATCCTATAAACTACAGAAGAAACGCAATTGAAATGTTCTAATGAAAGCATAAAAGGATATCCAAATAAACATATTATATTTTAAAAGTGGCACTATAAGCTCCATATCTTCTTTATATTAGATAGATTGATGTTTAAGTTTGAGAGAACTTTAAATATTATTCTGTTTGTTCTTTAGAGTGATAGTGACATGACATGAGTTGCTTAAATTTGAGTATCGTTTCAGTATTTGAAATAATAAACGTACAAATACTTGAAGGATAGATATTTTTTGAATAAGGAGCAAAGGAGATAATCATGGAATATAGCGACATTTTACTTAATTAACTAATGAGTTTAATCAAATCACACGTTATTATATTGCAAGTTTCAGAACAATATTGGTTTCAGTATTCTGTATGATACTGACGACTGACTGAATTGACGACCTGATTGGCATAGTGGATATAGCAATGGTCTATTGCGCCGGAGGGTGTGGGTTCGATCCCCACGAGTAGAAAATTATGATGTGATGAACATTGAAATTTACTACAGTCTGGTTGTTAAATATCGTATAGTATGTATTTTCAAAAAAAGTGTTTAAGTATGTCTATCAGTTATCTAGTTTCCATAGTACAAGCTATGCTTAATTGTCCAGGAAAATTTAATGTAAAATAATGTATAACAAACCGCATTTAAAATCCTAATTTTTTTCAACACCATTAAACTGATCTACATGATTTAATAACTTTATCACATTAAGCAGGTAATATCTAAACATATCGTTCGTAAAGTCAAAATCTATGACAGCTTTAACACTAAACGACAAAGGACCTAATTCGGAGCACCAATATATTTCAAGAGGGTCTAGGAAGGGTCTATGCATTGATCCATCTGTATTATCTATGGTCAGGAGGGGTCTATGCGTTGATAAATCTGTATTGTCTATGGTGAGGAGGGTTGGTTTAGGCTGGGTATACATAAGCGATACGCGGCGTGTTTGTCTGTTTTAAATTTTTTGTTCCTGGGAAATTATGGATATATTTTTATCATTAAGGTATCACTGTTTCAGTTAATACTGTTTCTATTTCCTATATTATTTATTCCTATCGAATACCTTCTTATTGGTCCCCTTTTGTTGGGATCATAGTGACACTTCTAGTTTTCTTTTAAATGTATCTATTTACTACGGCATTAAAAGCACAATTAATTATGATAAATACCTGTTTAAACCTACGTTAAACAATAGCCTCAGCTCTAATTTCCCTCAATACTCACATATATTATTCAATACTTTTAAATTAAGTATTCAATTATTTAAATTAATTATGTATTGCCACCAATTTGTTATTTGGAAATAAAATAAACATTCAATTAAAAATAACTACAACATAATATATCCGACACATAAAATTTATTTAATAACAATATAAAGTAAGTAATCACAAAATAAGCAACTTTATTTTGTGAAAAAATCTACAACGTACTGTTAAAATTTTTTTATTAAATAGACCAACCGTTCATGCATAGGTAGTCCTATATATATTTGTCTAGGCCTGTCTGTTTGTCCGCAAACATTCCGTGGGCAGACATATGTTAGGGTCGGGTGTTCTGTGCCCGGTTGAGTCAGTAATTGGTATGTCTATAACATTATTTATGCTTGTCTAGTCTTTTGTTAGCTTTTATTATGCTCAAACGAGTGGATGATAATTAAATTATTTAATTGAGTTATTGTATTATTTTTTTAATCATGCTTCTGTTACATTTCAATTATACTATCTATATACTGCAGCTTCGTTCACAAAAATGACATATATGCATACTAATCCATGAATAAAATAAACTTCTTTAAAAAACACAAAAATAAGTGAAATACCTTTAATATGTCAAGATAAATTAAACCTCTTTGCAAAAAACAAAAATAAATCTAAATTATCTTTAATATGTCAACGAAAAGATCGGAAACTTTGAAGGTGCAAAGTGTATGCACTCCTCCCCACCTGTAGACACGCAGTAACCCTCGACCTTAAACTTTCTTATCTTTCGAAATGAAAACAAGAATTAAAGATAAAAATAAAACGTTCCCCTTAAAGCGCTAAAAGCGTCTATGGAAATATCTTGCACAAATATGCAAGTTTTCCTGTAAAATTCCAAGATATTTTGTTTGTGGACCACAAACAAAATATCTTGGAATCAGAATGTCAAGGAAAAGAGTCGAAGTTGTACAGTGTACTCACCCCACCTGTACGCACAAGGCTACCACCCCCGCCCTTGAACTTGACTGACAAAACCTTTGCTTTTGACGCGAGAACAAATCCAGACGTAATTAAAATCGATATAAAACTTGTCAATCAATCTTTATTTGTTAATACATATTTTCTTGTGTTTAGAGTGGCGAGAATTGTCAAAAAATTATTATTAACTAGCAGACCTGGCAAACTTCATACCGTCATTTTTGAAAGTAACGTATTTGACATGTCTGTCGAACTATTTGAATGGAAAAATATATGTGGTTTTTATTCTATTCACAATTTCTTCTTCCTTCAACGAATAGTTCTGGGTAAAATTAGTCAAATCGATACAGCCGCTCTCGAGGTTTAGCAGGACTAACGAAGAGCAATTGATTTTTATTTATATAGAGACTTTATTTTTATATAATGTCAAGGAAAAAAAAGTGCGTAGTGGGGTGAATTCCACCTGACATTTAGGGACAAACCCTGAACTTGACCGACATAAATCAATTAGGTATTTTTTAGAAGGGAAAGATCGGAATCTGTTTAATTGTATAGTGATCGCACTCCACCCCTCTTGAGACGCATAGGGTTGCCACCCCCGCCCTTAAAAATACTACTACTTAATAATACACACATCGTGTACAAAAAAGAAATTTTCTTAAAAAATAGTAAAGATACAAGATTCATTTCTTTTCTTAAAATTGAGAATAAGGTGCCTAATTTTATACTATGATCGAGCATTTACTAGCATCGCACCGCGGTTTCGCTCGCGCCACTATTGATCCCGTGGGAATTCCGTGATTAAATAGCATTTGTGTTTTTCTGGATCTTTACCTATATGTATACCAAGTTTCATCCAGATCCGTCCAGAATTTTTTGCGTGAAAGGGTAACAAACATACATACTTCCAAACTTTCGCTTTTATAATATTAGTAAGATAAAATAAATTTGTGGCCTAAAATCGAGAGGCTTTTACCGCCTAGGCGGTCCTTACACTAATGTTTTAATTTTACTAACACACCTTAATTTAAGTAAATATCTTATAACACTAACCATACTAATAACTTTAAAAAAATAATACGTACCTCACAATTGTCTCATATCTGTATTTTTAGTGTAAGTAATCAAATTTATTATTATTTTTACTTATTTACTTTATGATTAAATAAAACTTTTTAACCGACTTTCAAAAAGGTGGAGGTTATCAATTCGACCGTATTATTTTTTAGAAAGTTTAAGGAAAAGTTTAGGCAGTGAACGCACCCTCCGCACGCACAGGGCGACTACCCCAGCCTTGAACTTGACCCATATTGTACATCTTTACTCTATAATGCTAAGTATTCACAGGTCGGGTCGCATCGGATTCATTATTTGTATAGAAAATGCGATGTATGCGGATTAGTGGACGTTCTTATGTGGCTTTCTATAAACAATATAATTCGGGAAATCTGGTGTGACCGATGGGTACAATGCACATTTACAGACATGTAAATGTTTAGCATATGTGCTTAATAATAAAAAATGTAAATAAAATGTAATATCTAGAACAATTTAAGGTAGGAATCTTGTGCCAAATAAAAATAAACAGTTATTTAAAATCCTTGTAGAATACAAACAAGACAACTGGAAAAAATCATTTTTTCATTTCACCTTAAACATCACAAAAAATGTGCAAAAATAAACAGGATGTGACGTAAGGGGTGGATAATATGGAGGTACGTTATGACGATTCAGAAAAATATGTTTCATGTTAAGTAAAGGACTTTCGGTTTTATAGATTTATTCCATTATTCCCAATTTCAATGAATTTTCAGAACCCTCACACTACTCAGGAACTATATTATCCACTCTTTACGCTACAGCCTGTATATGACGAATCAGAGTCAAATGATAATAAACTGTATCAACTATTATAAAAATAGCTAAGCCATCCCAAGTTCACTTATATTAAAAACTACAAATACTATTTATTTTATTTTTATTTATTATACTTACTACTGAATCTGACCAATTTTTGGGCTATCAAAGCTATCAAATTTGTTTTGTACAAAAGTTCAACTACGAATTTGGACAATTTCGGCCTTTGAAAGATAAAAAAATATGTTTAGTACAAAAGTCCAACTACCGAATTTGAACAATTTCGGCCTTTGAAAGATAAAAAAATATGTTTTGTACAAAAGTTCAACTACCGAATTTGAACAATTTCGGCCTTCGAAAGATAAAAAAATATGTTTTGTACAAAAGTTCAACTAGCGAATTTGGACTTTGGTTTTTGTAAAATTTTTCGTACAAAAGTTCAAGGAAAAGATTAGGCGCACGCACCCTAACGCACAGGGTTGCCACCCCCGACCTTGAACTTGCCTGACCTTGCCCGATTCGGGTCACTACGCAAAAGATCAACCCTTGTGTTCGATTGTTTGGATGTATTGTGTATTGTACGCACTTTTTATTAATTTATTTGGAAATAATGTACCATTTAAACGCGTTTTGAATTGGATTTTTAATGTTATATCCGATTTAGATTTTAAGTATAAATATTAAAAGCCCACATATAGACTTATTTTTAGAAACTTATTCAATAATTCACGTATAATGTGTTACATAATCTATTGTATGTTATCTACATTATGAAAAAGCATCTTGCTCCTAGAAAAATAGGATCATTAAAGTTACATTAATATGTTTTCATCTTTGTCATTAGTAAAAATATTTATTTAATTGTATAAAAATATGTAAATAAACTTAATGTTAAAAATATGTTTTATAGTACTTTATTTAGGCTTAATAAAATTAATGACCTTATAGATTTGAAATATATTTCTGAAAATATAGGTAACGAAAATTTTAATCAGGAATTGTAGAGCCTTTAAAAAAAAAATAAAGATACTAATATCCAATTTAAGGATTTTTAAAACTTTATGTAATATCTCTAATACTCAAAACAGTATACATATTGTGAACTATATAGAATTATTGTATACTATATAGTTCATAAGATTGTACAACATTGTCCATATAAGAATTACCCCCTACTTCAAGACACGGGGCTTACACGGTGGCACACAGAAGTTTGCTAAACATACGCTTACACGTGATGTACGTAGTTTATAGTTCGATAACTTTTGTTTGGTCACGTTTAGAAATGGCTGTTTTGGGGTGATACCAATGTGATTAACATACTTTGAAAGAAGAAAAAGAATAAAAAAAATAAAAAAATACTGTTGTTTTGCTTGTTTTAACAAATCTTCTAACTACTTCTTATGCAATCTTTCGCAACTAAGTAAGAAATCGGCTTGCCCTGGATATAAAACGATACAAAGAGCCAACTTGTATCCAACCTTCATTGATTGAAGAGACACGACGACGATGTAAGAAATCGCTTGTAATGAAGATCTTGTTTTCTTTCTATGAATGCTACTACGATTAGTATTAGGGACTAGAATATTTCATTGTTTAGGACCAAGGGCATACATTTCTGTTTCCATACCGAATATCTTCATCTCTAGTTCTGTACTAATATTATAGAGAGATGTTTCTATTGTATGTATTATGTTGTGAGGTTTTCGAAAAACTTTTGTAACCAATAAAAAATTAACCGATTTCCAAAATTGACTATTGTTATACTACATTAGTATTCATCATACTAGTTTAAATAAACAGTAATTTTATACAGAGGAAAACTTTGTTTGATCATTTCTTTGTTTGGTTGTAATGGATAGGCTCAATAACTACTAGACCGATTTTAAAAATTCTTTCACCATTCGAAAGCTACATTCACGAATAACAAAGGCTATATAACAGAATGCTACGAGAGCGAAGCCGCGCGGATAAGCTAGTAAATAGATATAAAACGCAAACAAATATAAATTTATCCGATTGCATAAAATCACTATTGGAATGCTACACTAATAGTCATTACACTAGTTTTAATTTATTTATAAAAGAGAATGTAAAGCGATCCGCTGCTAGTGTCTTTATAATTCCTAAGCATTGTAGAATCCCTAAACCCTAGGGCAAGTATCAAATATCAACGATATTAAGATCACGTGTAACGTCACGATATCGGAGTTTACAAACTGCGTCCGGTAGTTAAGTAAAGTTTACAAATAAACTTTAGCTAACTACCTTAAACCTCAATGTATTTCTGCCGAGTTTTAAGATCACATACTGATTTTTTCCTATATTGTTATTACATAGTATAGAACTAAATTTCTTTCCGCTGTCTTTTTATGTATGCTTAGTTTCTAAAAACTACCCAACGGATTGTGATGCGGTTTTTTTAATAGATAGAGTGCTTCAAGAGGAAGGTTTATATGCTTATATAACATGTTTAATATATCACATGCGAAACCGGGGCGGGTCGCTATTTTATTATAATTGAGTCAGAGAATCTAGTAGATTAAGAGTAGAATAAGAGTGGGAGCCAAGCATTGCACAATTGGGCCAAATTAGACCGGTGTAGTTACCACCCCCCAGAGGATCGATGTGAAGCAGTATTGCACTGTGTTTCGTACTGTGAACGGGGTCCCGGAGGCCTGCATTTCCATACCATTCTTCTCCCATACTGTTCTACTCCTCTGCCAATAGGGCTCTTCTAGGGAAGAGGTGGTAGATGTTCATGGGCTGCGGTCAGTCACTTACCATCAGGTGAACCGCGTGCTCCGCTTGCCTGCTGTAGCTTTAAAAAAGATTAAAGTAAATTAAGTATTGAAAATGTAGCTGAAAGCTTGTCTTCTTAACTGGGGTAAAATTTGGTAATAAGAGTTGTATTAAAAGCTAATAGAAACGAATAAAAATTTGTTAAATTACATGAAAAAAAATTTTATGGCTTAATTTCATATTGACTGAAATATTTACTATATTAATTAACTGGCTTTACCGCGTGGCTTCGCTCTCGTAGCATATAATTATATAGCCTATGTTTTTCAGGGATAATGTAGGCTGCCAATGGGAAAAGGATTATTAAATCGGTCCAATAGTTTTGGAGCCTATTCAATTCAAACATACAAACAAAAAATTAAATCCTCTTTATTTCATCTTTATAATATTAGTCTACAAACTATTGTGAGAGAACCCCTAATTTTTATGTTGTAAAAGTTTTAGTTTTTAAAATCTGTTTAACCACATGTAATGCTTGTATACTTACTTACTATAATGTATTTCCCAATACGTCTATTAATACCATAGCAATAGATACAGTCGCACGCAAAAGTGCACTATCCCGACCTTGACCTTTGAGAGATGCACCGCATTTGCATATAAACGCCGCGCCTGATGCGATTATCGTCCGACTGGTTTGAACGGCGCGACGCTACCGACCGGTTCCTGAGTACAGTCGTGGAGAAAATTTCGAACAAGTTTTGAATTTCGAACGTATTGTAAATACGTTTTTGTTCCTAAACGCGTGTTCGAATTTTGAAATTTAGCACAAGTCTGAAATATAAAATAGGAATGCTATTGATTTAATTGTATCAGTCAAGAATCTACTGGGAAAAATAAGTTTTTCACGTTTTTGAATTACGAATTTTAAATTTAGAAGACAACGCAAATTTCTTACAGTAGCAACTCATTTTAAATTTTGTTCAGGAATAATTTTGACAACTACTTTTTTTAATTATAAACGCGTGCTCGATTTTTAAAACACATATCGATTTTCATCACGTTTGGGCATGATTACAAAACGTCAGATACGTATTAATTTTCTTTCATCGGTTTCAAAAAGCAGTTCAGAAGGAACCCATAAGACTTAAATTTCCCAAAAAAAGAGTTAGGAATATTTAGGTTTTATCAAAACTAAACGTAAATACATTTAAATATTTAAAATAATATCCTGCTTTTGAAAGTTTTGGCAAATGAACCTTGATGACTTTATTAAATGTAAACGAATTATTTTCAGACATGCATTTGCAAATAAAACCAATTCATTTACTCTCCCACGAAAGAAGTTAATAAAAAAAAAGGAAAGTAATTAGTGTCTGTAATATTAATTAATGCATTTTATCTCTTAATTAGTATGAATACGAGATAATTATTAATTTATGCATTTTTTTACTTTTTACTTAATAAACATATAATAGCGCCACATATTACACTATTTCTTATAAGGCAATGATAAATTATTACTATCTATGGATTTTTTTTACGATTGTCCTTTATCGTTCACTCTAAATGAATGAATTGTAAACTGCTTACTAAGGCTTTTAAATTAAAAATAGACTTTCATATTGGAACGAGATATTTTAAATTTGGAATTGTGATTCTTATTAGAATAAACAAGTTACATAATAAAGATAGATAGATATTATAGATATAAGTTTAGAAATGAATGTAAAATGTCATTTAGTGTAAAATGCCTTGTAATGTTTTTAGGGAAGTCGGTAAGTGTTAAAGTTAAAAAAGGCAAAATACAATGTTATCCATAGTTTACGTTCAATTAAATGAAAATTACGAAAATTATTATTAAAAATATATTTTTTAATTTTTAATGATAAGTGTGTTGGTACAATTAACAAAAAAAAATATACGAATAAAATAGAAAAAACAATTTTAAAAAAATTAACAAAAAAAATAGAAAAAATAAAAAAGAAATGTTCGCGATTGTACCGGTTCAAGCAAAGGACGTAGTAAGAACATTTTATTGATTAACGTGTTATTGATTGTAAGTGGTCAATTAATTATTTTGTGACCACTCGATATTTACATTTTTGCTAAATTTTCAAGTTCAAGTCCAAGTATGTTTCGAATTCTGTATATATTTACTTAAGTGTAAAATGGTATGGTTTGCGCAAAATAAAGTTATGTTATAATGCTTTAAGGAATTTATTATATAGCTGAAAGTTTTAAAAAGATTGAAATTTGTACACAAATACAAATGAAAATCCTTAAGTGTAAAAATGAGCGAAATCGGTGGGGGGCAACGAAGATAGAGGGGGGTTCATATGAATGTAGCCGAGTGTGGTATCAAATGAAAGGTCTTGATTTATATATTAAATGAGGTCTAGTTCGGAGCGAGCCACTAGTTTAATATGCCGGTAAATGTGTACGCTTCAAGTAAAGGTTTAAACCTAACATTTTGACCCTTAGGTACTAATGCCAGATAGAAGATAGGATGCAGTATTCGGAGGAGATAGAATATAAGTAAAAACTATGAGTGTAAAATTGTATTTTCTTGTGTAAAGTTATTTTAAAGTGGGTATTGTCTATATTGAATAAAAATGCCTTTTAACGGATTTTAAACGCGGTTTATTATACATTATTTCACATTATTATTTAATCCGTTTCAATCACTTTACAGCGAGCGTGGTACAAACGTTGGTTTAAATAATAATGTTTAATAAACCATATTTAAAAACTGGTTAAAGACATTTTTATTCAATATATTGTAAAATTGTACTCATAGCTTCGAAATAATTTTACCTTTGTAATCAATGATTTGAAAAATAAATAAAGCTTTTTATTTTTTTATTGTCTTGATAACAATATACATCCTACTTTAAATGCGAAAGTTTATGAGGTTGTATGTATATGTGTTTGTTACTCTTTCACGCAAAGCAATACTGAACCGAATGTGATGAAAACTTTATGTGCATATACATAAGGATCCAGAATAATATATAGGCTACTATACAGAAGTAAGATACGCGGGGCGCGGCAAGTATCGTTTAAGATAGTTTGCTCTTTTTTTATAAAACGGTAAGTCAACTTGAAACATTAACATACATTAAAAAAAGCTATTAGTTATGTATTACGTATGTATAAATTAAACTACTAGCTATTATATTAACTATTTAATATAATAAATTCTATAAATAATTAATTATTCAAGCATCGTATGCATAAATTAAGTTTTCTTAAGTAAATAAATAATATTATTAATTTGAATTAAATAAACTGTAATAAACAATGATTCTTTTATAAACGTTAATGAAAAAGTTTCCGGCGGTAATACAGGAATATTAACCATGAAACCAACGCTTACACGGACAGAGTATATACTTTTTTTAGTATTCTTTACGAACAATAGTTTTATTAATTTTAGTCCATTAACAACAAAAACTTATTTCAGTCAAAAGCCTATTAAGACATGTCCTTAAGATCATTCAGTAGCTTCGAAGTTCGAAGTGATTGACATACAATCATACAAACAGTCAAACTTTAACATTTCTAATGTTAGTAACTTAACTTAATGATAACTTCTGATCCCGTAGCAACTTCAAGATTAAAAGTAGCCTATATGTTATTCTGAACCCTTACTTATATGAATATCAGGTTTCATTATGATCGGTTCAGAAGTTTATTGCGTGAAAGAGTAACAAGTTTTCGGATGAAGCTAGGACACTGTATAAATTAGCAGCCATCTATTTCAGAAGATTATAAGTAATAACATTAAGTTTGTATATTTATAGAGCGACATTTGTTTATGCAAAAACCTAAAGAGTAACAAACATACATACATACTAACATTCGCATTTATAATATTAGCAGAATAAGTCAAAGATCTAATTTTAACACGTTTTAACAAAAATCTTTTGTGACAAAATATCTTTATTGATCAACATCGTAAAAGATTCTCAAAGCAAAACGTAAAAGTCAATAAAAATATTACTATCATTGAGATATCGAATTAGTTTTTAAATGTTATTGTGAGACCTTTTGACTTTGACGTTTTTAATATCAAATATGACTAGTGAATATGAACTTTGAATAAAGTGTATCTAATAGAAAGGTATAGAGCGCTCGCGAGTATGAACTATGAGCACGAGTATGAACAGCAATAAGTTTGATACTTAGTCATACGAAAGGTGTAAAGAACTTTATATCCCAAGAACATTAAGCATACTGAAATGAAAGATATAAAAAGTCTATCTGAAGTAAAGAGAGAATATGCTATTTCATATTTGAACATCTTTAAATAAAGCTTGATGATGTGGTGTTATGCATTTAAATAACATAATAGGTTTAAAGATTTATTTTACATGAACAAAATATGCATATAAACGCTATGGTATAAGTAGCTATGCTATGGTAGCTTAAGCGTAAGAAAGATTTTAAAGGAAGGTTCTATATGCTACTTGAATGTATAAAGCTTTAGTAAGTAAGGCATAGCTCAGTCGTGACTATGTACTTTAAGCACGGGTAGGAACCTACGGCCGTAATCGTTAAAATTTGATCTTCGTAGTAAGTATCACAAAAATAAACGGTTAATTTTTCCCTATAACAATATGTAGAGCACTTAATTATAAGTATCAAAAAAGCAATATTCAGGCGAACCAGTCTTGCCCGTATTGTCCGCTCTATACCTGTGTGTACTCTGAGGATATCATCTTGTTTTTAAAGTATTGTTTTTAATAGTTTTAAAGTACATAATTAAACAAGAAATCTAACAACGTATGTAAGTATTTATTACGAAAAGAAAAGCTTTTTAAAGAAACTTTTAAACCGACATTAAAATTGACTTTGTTTTCATAAATTTAAATAAAAATTTTGATTTAATGTATTGTATTGTCGATTAAAATATTGAATATTAATAATAATTCCTATTAGAATAAATACATAAGTAATTTAGTTCGTATAGATGCGAAAGCATTTATGATAACTAGTTTTATATAATTGGTGACTTTAAAACAAAAATTATTTAAGCTATTCATAAAAATATTTTATTTATTAATACTAATCTCTTTTATTTATTTATAATTTAAGTAATATATGTATAGATGTAAATAAATAAATAAAGTCCATAACATTTTATTCTGCTTTCTTAAATTAATAATAATTAATATTTTTAAGTAGCGCTTAATTTTTCAGCGGCAAACTTTAGGCGGTTGATACAAGACAACTATTAAGTTTATCTTTTGCGATTGAAATAATTACCTACTCTAGTATTTAATGTATTAAAAACTTATAATAAATTTAAAAATGTATATTGAACTACAATATCTAAAATAGGCCTGTACTTAACATTTAAAAATTCGGATACATTGCTTGGATAAACTTAATTAAAAAAATATATTTGAATTAAATTAAATATATAACTAATAATTCTATACTTTGTTCTTGAATTTTAATTCAAAATTTAAGTGAGAATAAGATTATAAACTTCGGATCGGTCGTTTGCTTAAAGGAGGAACACTTTTATAAATTCCTTAAAGCTTTAATAATTAATAGGCGATTAATTTTTTTATAATCAATAAAATAATTAATTATTAAATTTCTATAACAAAAAATAATATATTTGACTCTATCAACAGTTTCTAGCATAAATATTGTCCCGCCAATAATCTTATATTTTTTTTAAAATATAATTAATGTATAAAAGTATTATTTATTTAATTAATTTTAATTTATTAATTTGTAGAAAGCTGAAAAATTGACGTACCTGTATGACAATAATCTTCAAGATAATGCCTCGCTGCCCGCTGCACTATCGAGTAGTATAAGCTCACGGAAGAAGCAAGCGCCATCTTCTCTTCTCTGCTTTTCTCTCTCTCTCTGTCGGTACAGTTTCTTCGAGTTACAGTTTCATTGGAAACAAAACAAACTA
>LQNK01001908.1:86531-129568 GCA_001586405.1 Phoebis sennae | reverse complement strand
TAAAATTATACAGACGAGCGTGTAATTAGAATACTTATAATTAAAGTCATAATATCATTTTTATAACAACTATGTTAATTTTGTAGTCTACGCGTGCGAAGCCGCGGGCAAAAGCTAGTAGAAAATAAGTTTAAATTCATTCATCTATAGTATGTATATGTATTCACAAAAAAATATAGGTTTATGTATGTCTATCAGTTATTTAGTGTCCATGGTACAAGCCTTGCTCAGTTTGGGACTACAAAGCGTAGTGTGAAATGTCCCAGAATATATATTTATTTATTTTTATCTAGCTTTCCACCCGCGGCTTCGCTCGCGTGGACTACAAATTTCTGTATTTGGTAGAGGCGCGCAACAAAAGTTTTAAAAATTAAGATCGCTGGACTGATGAGATATTTCATGTCTAATTTTTTTTACAATTTTCTATGAAAATAGGGTTGACCAAAATCTCACTCGCGCGCCTCTACATAGTAAAGAAGTTAGTCCACGCGAGCGAAGTCGCGGACGGAAAGCTACTTAAGGGTGATTTTTGGGAATGTATTGAGTGTTTTTAACAGTATCCGTTAAGTTTATAGACATATCAACAAATCTAAAATCTCAATGACATATTTAGGATTTTGATAGCGTTTACTCGTAAAACATTTAAGCAAAAAGCTTATTTATAAACCTATATTTTTTCAAAATTCATTTTATCAAAATCTGCCCAGTGATTTTGATGTGATTGACGAACATACAAACAGATAACAGACAACCAGAAAAAGAATTTAACCATGTTTTTAGTGTCTATAGACCATTCATATTGCATACAAATTACTCTTTTTGAAAAATATTCAATGTACAGAAATGGTTCCGTTACTGTTTTATTATATGTAGAGCAGATAAGATAAAATATGGCGAAGTTTTTTGGGTCGAGTAAAATAATACTCATTGTTTACTATACCTATAAAAACTACACCACGTCTGTAGACTAAACTCTTTATGTGAGCTAGAACTAGACATACAATGGAACAATAACACATTTAAAGCGTCTGTAAGTAGATTATTTTCTTCGTAAAGGCATGCTTCAGACATTAGGCCGAAATCCTCGCCAATGTTTAACAAATAAGTAACCTTCGAATATGGTTACGTTTGGTAACAATGCAATAAATCTATAAAGACAGCTGATAATGATCCAAGTGTTAAATTGTAATGTAAACAAAATTGGTTTGTATGTTTTTATTACGCATACCTGAAATAAAAAGTACGTTACATTATATGAATTGGGAGGTGGAATATTGATGGGGTATGTTTGGATTAACTATTGTAATTTTCAATTTTTATTTTAGCTATTTGTAAAAATAATAAATGTCGTTCACGGCTTTCATGGCCGAATTAAAAATCAAAAGGATCATCGAAAGATTTTGTATGGATTGTCTTACTTAATTAAAAGAAATATTGACGATAACATACTCGAGTGAAATTTAAATATTAATGATACATGTAATTTGATTTGTTACAAAGTGCTGTGATTTAGCATAAAGAATAATTATAGAGTTTCCTTTCCTTGCAAAACTGCGGTTTAATTTTGACTACAAATGATAGGTATATGCGCATGTATGATAAACGCATGTGGTTCCTTATCACCACGATGGTGGTTTTGCTATTTCCTTTCATATAGGTATACATATTTTAATAATATAGATATGAAGTTGAAAATCGTGTATAAAAAACTTCAATGTACACAACTTAAAAAGAAATAATAACAAATCACATTTGCTTAAATAAGGCTCTATGTTGAGCTATTCGGGGTTACCAATCTTTCATAAACATCAGTCTACAAAATAGTCTTGTAGAAAATTAAGTTGTAGGATCAGCATATTATACCGCTACGTCATACGAACAAATTGGATCAGTATGTTCAAAGATTTGAGACAGAAATAAACTTTATGACTAACTAATAAAAATGTCTATCTCGCTTAATTGATTGTTCCAATTACATTCTTATATTCAACAATTGAATGGAATTGCTATGGTCGGTTTGTCATGTGTTCGCTTTTATTTTTTCTTACTTTTCTTAATACAGGCACACAGATGGTAAATAATATAATTGTTACGTAATAAATATTCTGTCTAGGCAATCTGTACTCGTATATTTTTATTAAATCTAATCTGATTTCTATTGAATATCCGCTAATTTTGGGACTAATATTGAGTTGAGCCGCAATTTCACCAAAGATAAAGAATGAATATAATACATAGGAATTAAAATTGACGCTAGATGGATATCCAATCTCGGTAGCCATCACAACAGTGACCGCTTGGCAAAAATTATAAAGGACCTTGGCTCTAAAAACTATTAAGTACTTGTACTTCAGACGAGTGAGAACTAACTTTCCGCCTAGTATTCTCTTGTGTTTGTTTAAACGCGAGTACTTTCCATATTAAATAAAATACTTTTTAGAGGATTTTATTTAACTATCTGCCTGCTTGCCTGACTGGGTAACAGTCGAAACGGGAGCGGAGCAGCCCTTCAAAATAAGCCTCTAGAATTCTCATATCTCTTTGGTTTGGGGCCATAATACGCAGAATAAACGAATTAAAACACTAATTTATGGACAATTTGCTACTTGCCTGAGCGCATTCAGATTGACTCACTCAACCAACCTTAAAAATATCGTGCAAGATTTTAGGTGGAAATTTAGTTTACCGTGAAGTGTTTATTTTACTTATAAACCGCCTGGTCGATAGCAAATTTATAAATGTAGAGAAAAACACTTTATTTTCAAATCGGTATTTGGCAAATTTTCAAACTTTCTGTTGATAATAAACTCGTGGGAATCATGGTTAATAATGAATGGAACATTGCAGCAATCAGAAGCTCTCAAACTAAGGTACATCTTTCAGCACTAAAATATTACAAAAATGTTAATGCTTAAGATAGAAACCAATGATTCTTGGAACATTATTTTTTCCACAGGACCCTATGTTCATTTGTAGGTATTATTATTTATAAGGTAGGTAAGGTTCACTTGATTAATGCTCAAGCTTTACAGCATTCCAAATATTTGACTAAAATACACCAGATCCGGTTTATAACTAATGAAAACATTGGCAAGAACGTGGTACAATATTATACAGGATGTTTTGGGTAGAATTTTGTTTATATTGTATATCATATTATTTGCTAACTAAAATTATTTCTGCATCATGTAATAAGTACATTTTCACATAGTTACGCATAGAGAAATGAATCATAGGATAAAATTTAGTGTCGATACACTCAGTACTTGAATGCACTATTAATCTATATTATTTACATTAGATACGCATACGATTTACCGACAATGATCCTTTATAAAATGTAACTCCAGTTTATATTTTGCATATCAATGAATACACGTAATAGTACATAGATTATATGTTTGTGATGTATTATATGACCTATATTACATGGTAATTTTATGAAACTAATCGACCGTGAACGGATTGATCATCGCTGAAATGGTTTCGTTACGTCATCTGTTTATGGTTCTTACTTTTGTACATCTCTAGATCGTAAATTTTTATTTTTTTAATAAAATAAATTGGGCAATTTATGGTTCTTACTTTTGTACATATAGAAGAAATCTAGATCGTAAATTTTTATTTTTAATTTGAATGAATTGATAACTTATTGATTGATGCTTATGACATATGTATTTAAGATCAATTCAATTATTGACTTTTTTAAAGGGGGCATTAGTGCAGTTCTTTTTATTGTAGGGTGATTTGAAATAGAGATACCTACAACAATAATATGTATTTAATTATTTTGTATTTATACCTAAAAATGTATAATGTGTCCAGTGTTATTCAGTTGTTCAACGCAGGTATTGACATTCCTCGCATGTTAATAGAATTGAAGGCATCATGTGAAATTTATGAGAATATTTCTGATCATAAGAGGTATGTTATGAGTTGTGACTTATGATTGATTTAAAATGTACCTACCGTATATAATTAGCACTCGATACATAATGAATTTATTACGATAGGACTACTGACAAGTGACACAGGCTCAAAACAAAATGATATCATCAATACGACAACACGTGTGATGTTATTGCTTTTAGTTTAAATAGCCATGTCATTATTATTATTTAATGGTGGGTGTGGAGCATTTGGTGTCCCCGAGCGAACATCAGAACATCACCTCAATGGGATCTGCCACACTCTCTGAAGAAAAGACAATCGTGTTTTTGTTTTTATTATGGCAGAGCAAGCAAAGGAGCACGTGGGTCACCTGATGTTAAGTGATCACCACCGCCCATGAACACCTGAAATACCGGGAGTGTCACTGGTGCTCTATATAAAAAGTCTGTATTTCAATCCCATTCCTGTCCCATCGTGTTCTACTTCCCCCCACTTTCCCATCATTGATCCTCTCTCAATCCCCTCCCCATCCTTCAAGCCGGCAAGACAGATGCCTTGTTGTGATGTGACGGTTTGTTGTTGTGGATGTTCATAATCTCAGGTGAACCGTAAGCTCCGCTTGCCCACTGTTACATAAAAAAACAAGCTTTTTATTGGATCCCCCTATAAACGAAAAGAAAAGAAAGCGTGGGTAACTCAGACAAACTTAGCGTCGGACTTAAGTACTTGTCGAGTCTAAAAGCATCGGTTTCTTATGGAGCGAAGTAGATCCACAATCGGGACTGATTCAAATGGAGACACAATGTGGACGCCCACTGTCCAAACTCCATGTAGGTTAATAAGTCAAGTTATTGTTAAATCAAGTTGAATTGAGCATTGCTCTAATTGTGTTAAGTGTCCATCAAGGAAAGGCCTCATGATTCTTTCGGTTATTCTTTCGAATGGTGCTGACCCATGTCCTCCTAGCCATTGCGAAAATAAAAATAGCGAGATACTGAATACTATACTGAATCCTCTGCCTTTCCATTATTTTACTTATCCTGGTTATAAATACTTGTTAGCTTTGATAAATAAGAGGAAAGACACTCCCCTTTGGTTTATAACACTAGCGGGCGATTCCACTGTATTATTAACATGAAGTATTTGAAATTCCTAGAACGGCTACATTATATGATATTATCGATTATGCGAGGAGATAATACGGATCCACAAGGCGCCATTATAATAATCACAATAATACACAAATACGTAAGGTAACGTAATGTGTAGCAATGAATTTGCTATTAAGGATATTGACGTTAGTTCTTTTGAATAATAGTCGATTATTATTAGTTTTACAGCAAATCTATTAATCCTTGTGACTTTAGAATAATTGTGAAGAAGAAAAAGCCATATATTTATTATGATTACTTTTAAAGACAACTATAAATTACACAAATTCAATGCTTGCGTCTGCCTTATATTAATCGAATCAAGAGTTTCAAGTGCGTTATTGAATTTAACATGATAAATAAAAATGTTTATTAAGCATTGTTCCGTGATAAATCAGGGTATACTATGCACAATAAAGGTCGGCAGCTTCAAAGACCAAGCCGTTTCTAAAAACTTCAAATTTTTCGCGACCTGCAATGGAATACGTATAACAGTACTTTAAAAGACAATTTGAAATACATACGGAACCATAATAATTTAAAAAAATATTGCTCGAGCACATTTATTGAGAGCCACAAATATAATCCTTTAGAGTCGCATGTATTCCGGTAGCCACAGTCGCAGAGACAAGAGATGAACGTGGCATATCAACCACTCTGGCTCAATGTATATTTTCCTTGTTTGCGAACACTGGCTACCATACTTACCTGAAGGAAAGAAATCATTGAGGAATTTTGCAGCGTCATGTCTTTGGTCATTTGTGGTACCGATTTCATCACTTCATCATCCTACAGTTTCTGCGTATTCATTTTCAGCATAAAGTGATGTTGAATTCTCATAAATTCTGCGAAATGTGTGTTAATTTATGAATTAGTTGAATTTGAGGAATTTATCTAAGTTACGCACAAACCGTACAGGTCGATGGAATTTCCATAGTTCTCCATTGTTAAAAACACTTTTGGTAATTATTATAACAAAAATCAATCACCAATAATTATTAACCATATAAGTTTAAAAGGGTCATATTTTTACCATCAAGTCCGACATGACAGTATTTCCTGAGATGGGTCGTCCCTTTTGTTCCTCAATGCTTGTTTTTAATGTGTAGGTAATTAATCTATGATTATTTTGTTGCAACTATAAATTCCATTTTTAAATCTTAATTGATGATATTACTTCACTTCAACAACACAGAGACAACTTAGATTATTTTTTTTGTATAAAATCATTCACGGTTTAGTTAATATATATTACTACAATAATTAAAATTAGTGTGAGTTCTCACTTCTCACAACGCACAGGGGCCCCATACAGGTGCTCGGATACAATAATTAAATGGCGGCCGTTCAAGTGTCGTTAAATTACTTAAGTTTTATTGTTTTTGAAATAAAGGCTTGCCATTTGGAACGCATTGAGAAGTGTCTTACTTCGCATAGTGTTGCAAAACTATGTACAAACATTTTTACATCACAAACAATACTCGTGCTTTCACACAAGAATTGTTTATGCATACGGGTGTAAGTCGTTGGACGGTCATACTATGAATAGCCATGATTTAAAATTAAAATAGTTTAACAATAAAGCGCACCTACAGTGCCTCAACAAAGAACCAATTATGGATTAAATTTGTTATGAAACATACGCACACGATAAGAAATTATAGTTTCATCTTACATAAGTTTTAAAACAAATGTTATCGTACAAACTGTTTCCGTTATATCGCTTGCTCCAATTTAAACAGATTATTACAATGATCTCTTTGTATTTTTGCCAATATCTTTCATTAAGAATATGTTGATTTCTCATACATAAGTCATAACTACTATATAAATGAAGATAAAACAGCTCGCCGTATGTCTCATTACTCTACTACAATTATAAATTACAATATGTATCAGTGCTTTTACCGTTTTCGTATTACTACTTGTGGGGTAACACAGGAGGTCTTCTGCATTGTAAATATATTAAGCTTTTGTGATAATGAAGATGAAGTAATGCAGAACTATAACCTACGAGTACATAATATTTTATTATATAATATTTTTTGTAGTAAGTATTTAGCTTTCTGTGACATATTTTGTGACTTATAAATGAACAAAAGGTATCTTTTGATCTAATCTAGCTCCTATATGTAAACGAAAGTTTACTGATTGATACACTAAGATCTAAACATCCAAACTTTAGGATATTGAATAGAGCATGTTATAAAACTTTAATCCATCGATTACGTTGCGCCCAAAAAAACATGCGCAAAACATTCTTCTATAAGCAAATCAATCAACTTTGTTGCTAAGGAATTCTAGAAGAGGTTAAATATGATTCATCCGTCTGAAATCTACAGTTACCATTTCACAGAATTCTACTCAATTTCCTTCATATTCATTGACCGTAGTGCGTAACCAGTAACCAGTAACCACGTGAACAGCGGTTATAGAATGGAAATCCTTCTTACCGCTTCTCAATTTTACTATATCTGTGACGCATTTGTAGCGTATTTTAAACATACAGGCATAGAATTATGATAAAACGTTAGTGACGCATTGCACCTACAGGCATGGAAATGATAATTTTAATGACACATTTTAATTACCTCCAACAACTTCTGATCTATCGAAAATGCAAAGTGCAACTATGTAATTTTGCTCAAAAATTCTTCAATTGCTTTTATATTTTCTTTAATCAACAAATTTTTTGGTGTTGATGATATTTATAATGGCTTTTATTATATTGTTAAAAAATAACGTGACTTGCGTTTTATGGTTTTATTTTTAGTATTATTTTCATTAAAAATTATTAGGTCAAGTATACAGAACACAATGACGATAATTTTGCCAAGAACAACAACCTTGTTAAATGTGTTACAACATATGACCCTTTAAAGCCTCAAAGATCGGCAACACATTGGCGATGTTCTTATACTGCACATGTTGGTGAATAACAGTGATCACTTTTCAACAGATGGCCAGTCTGCTCGTTAATTGGGTCTCGGATTTAATAATTCCAATGTACGTCAAGGGCCAATACGCTATGAAAAAAAATATAACCCCCTTTGGTTTTTACCAAAAAATCGGTGTAATTATCATTGGAAAAATTAATTGATTAAATTGGAATACAATACATGTTGTTTCCATATTCCATATTAATGAATTAATCTCATCAATCATAAGTATAGCCTTGAGAAAGGCCCTAGAGGTTATTTCCTTCCGCGGTTACAGTATTACATACCTCCTTATATGGAGTGCCGAGAACCCACGGAAAGACGGACAGACAAACATGGCAGTTTATCTTTATGGAAAACCGACATATTTTCTGAGTATACGTCTGTTGTTTTATTCAAGTTCTAGGTACAGACTTTTTAAACTTACCCAAATTAACATTCAAGGTCTTGATCGGGCCTTGGCTTTAAATAAATCAGGTGATTTTCTTAAAATCACTAAAGCTACAAAATCTTAAAAGATTTTACGAATAAAATTTTGTAACTTTTGCAAGGTCAAGCAAAACTATACTAAGGTGCAAATTTCGTCACGTTGCGTTATGCCCGGTTTCTGCGTATGTTAGTTGAACTGTCAATAGGTATGGATTAATTAAAAGTTAATTGTCAGATAAATTTCAGTCAAATGTTGACAATAATGCGTTGCTCAGAAACGCAATTGTCATAGTGACCAGACGTTTAGCGCTATCGAATACATAAACTATCGTTTAAGTGACACCGATACCAAGCATTAATTTAATTTAATAAGTCACAAGCTTACCTACCCAATAATTTACAATGATATTATTGAAATAACTGCAGTTCTTTGACTGCAAAACAATATTTCGTGATACACTGTTATCACGCTGTTATCAAAGACAGATGACGTTATTATCAACAAACCACCAGCCTAGGAAATCATAAATAAACCTCCCTGGCCTTATAGTTTTACAGTTTACCTATTGCTTATTAGTACTTGCAGCGCCGGCGTCTGAGCATGACGCGTATACAAATACACGATAACGAAAGTCACATGTGTACTACGTGCATATTAATCAACGCATATTGTTTTGATAACATGTTATCAACTTTGTAATTTTTTAAATATCAGTAAAAATGATGATCATTTTGTTGTTTTCATTGTTAAATTCAGTGTATTGTGAAACTGTATCGACAGCATGTTGCTTACCGGATCAAGGCTTGCTAGTGGATTACGAAAACTTCTGCGAAACCTCCGTTACAAAAATTCGTTCCCCAATAAATATAAATTGTAACAAGACGGACCAAGTGTCGATGACTATTTTTAATTTTACTATAAATGAAGACGGAAATCTCCTTATAACGGATGAAAATTTTAGCACTGATGTAGATAATGGAAAGTAAGTGACCTAGTTAAAACATCATTATGTAGTAAGTATTTGGTACAGTTTAAACTATAACGCAATTGGTGATTACTACAGCTTCGAAGAAGATCATCACAGTACGAACAGTGAGGGCTAAAGGGCTGTTTCGATGCAAATAACCAATTATTCTTGTTATTCTTCTCCTTTTAGTAAGAATCGGATCATCATCTATCTTTCTTTGATACTCTCCTATCTATCTCCGTGGTTAGATCTTGTATACTTCTCTAGTATCCGCTAAGTAGATATTTCATACCCATAATAGTTGACTAGACTCTAATTTCCATAATAATTGAATATATCTTACAGTTCTTAGCTACTAAAAATGTATTTCATTCTTTATATTTACTGGCTGTCAAACCTAAATGGTACATACAGGTGGATTTTTAAAGTAGGTTATCAGAGTCAAATCTAAACTATGAGGAAAATTAAAAGTCCCGAAAGTATTCACGAAAAATCGACTGTCCGAAGCGGTAGTAAATTAAAGAATGACTATTCATAAGTACTTTGTAATAAGTTTACATGAATAAAAATATTTTCTTTTCTATTCCATTTTATTCTGAGGCCGATATTCACGAAAATCAAAAATTGCATCATTGAATTTTTGAAAAATTTACCTATTTATAGAGCTAGGAGTCGAACCGTTCATTTTGGAAAATAACTTAAAATTCTGTATTACCTATTTCACCGATTGATAATTCGAAAGTACTCATAATAAGAATAATTTTGCAATATGTGTATCGTCAAAAGCTGAGGTTACTATTTTGCTACAATGAACTACATAGCAACAAGCGTTTTCACTCGTTCAGAAATTGGGTAAATTCCACTTTTTTGGGTCCAAAAAATGTTATATTTCTTGGTTTAGTAGTTCAAATATTAATCATTTAAGTGCAAATAAAAAGAGTCAACTAGCCAATTCAGACAATCCTCTCTTTAAATCTCAATACTTCTTTCGATCTTCTTTTACCTTTCACTTCATCCGCATTATTGTCCACATTTCTTCTACTCTTGAATATTCCTCTCCATAACGAGTTTATACTCTTTCTTACTACTCTCTTAGGTACTCCTCAACTTTAATTTGACACTTCCCCTCTAGGTATGTTTCATTTGTTATGTCTAATAAATTCAAGGGTCTAAACATATTTTGCTTTTATGTCTTATTTACAACGACCAGTTGGCGCCATTAACGTTATAAAAAAAAATATGATACCATTCCTATTTTTAAGTGGAAAAAAACAGAAAAAAACGAACATATTCCGGAGAATCCAATACTAAATGCTGTTCAGGCCTTAAAGAGGGTCGCATCTATAAATAATTCTCTGATGCTTCGTATAGCACCCAAAAGATTTTAAGAGCCGAAAAGTAGACTACACAGTAGACACACGTTTAATATCTCCGTCTTCGAAATTGGGCCAGAATATTAAATCAGATTATAAATCATTGTCAGTTTAACGTATTTTTTGCAGGTTCTGCACGGCTGAGGCCACCGTTAATGACACAGAGGGTGTACTGGTGTTCTGCTCTGATACCGAGGAGCAGATAGTTGATGCAAATATACTCGGGTACTGCATAATAATTTCCGTAGTTTTTCTCATGCTTACGGCAATTGTGTACTGTATGGTACCCGAAATAAGGTACGTCAATCATCGTTATAATTGTAAAAATAGCCGTTCCAATTCAAACATCGCCACCACATGGCCTCGCTAAATGATGTTGCTTTTAATACAGATATCGATGTGTGTTTTTATTCATAATGATCAATTTAACTCGAAGCCTTTTGTACATAAATCCTCAAACACAAACTGTCATCACAATTAAACTTAAAGACGAATTAGAGATAGGAAAATATTTAAAAAAAATGTTGCAAAAACTATAACAAATATTAGACACCATTAATAACGACAAAAGAGACAATATCGCAAGTATAGTTCTGAGTTCAAACACAATTTCGACCAATAAGTTAAGTGCTAAACTTTTTTCAATAATTACAAAAGAATTTAATCATGACTTCTACTAACAATTACGGAATATTTGTAATATTTCTAAAAATATTTCCGTCGTCGTCACCTGTATGATGAATTTCGGTTATGTTAGAAAGCAGTCTTATTTGAAATCACTACATTGGATATCCTACACTAATATTATAAATGCGTCTGTCTGTTTGTTTCTCGGTCTTTTCTTTACGCCTAAACCATCGTAGTGATTAGGACGAAATATAAATTGAAACCCGAGAAAGGATATAAGTTACTTTTATCTCGTAAATCCTACGGGAAATGGAAAAATGGGTGAATCCGCGGGGCACATCCAGTACCGTATAATTTATAAAAAAAATATTCAGTACTTTGTCCGGTAGTATCCGGTTTGTAACGGGATTCTTACAAACGTGACAACTTGCAACGCCTTCTCGATTATCGACACTATAATATTATTCAGAGGAAAACTTTGTTTGTTTGTTTTTTGGTTGTAATGAAAAGGCCATTAACTTCTGGACCGATTTTAAAAAAATTTTTCACCATTCAAAAGCTACATTATCCACAAGTAATATAAGCTTATATTAATATAACATATACATATTATAAAATAACATTATGCTACGAAAGCGAAGCCGTGCGGATCTCATATTCACCAGGGATAATGTAGGATACCAATGATAACATAATTTGTCAAATCGGTGAAGTAGTTTCGTAGCCTATTCAATCCAAACTAACAAAAAATGTAATCTTTCCTCTTTATAATATTAGTGTAGATGGTTCGCTTTGAAGCCGGTGCATATCAGCGATCAAAATACGTGTCTTTAATTTTACAATAATTTTCAGAGACCTTCAAGGAAAAAGTATTGTTAATTTCTGCATAAGCTTAGCAATTGGTCTTGGAATACTAGCAATAATGAAAATGTTCGAATATTCTGATATGAACTTATGTGCTGTAAGAGGTAAAGTATGAATCAAATATTAAACATTCTTAATGTGATTTATTGAATAGAAGTTAATTAAAAACGAAAAGTGTACAGAGTCTTATCGTTAGCTTATCTTAATTAGCGTAATATAATAAATAACAATGCATTTAAAAGTAAACATATTATTACGTTTACAATTATATAGTTTTTATTTATAGTTTTAGCTATTAATGTACTATATTGTTATTTTGTTACAGGATTTTTAACATATTTCTTTTTGGTGGCCAGTTTCTTCTGGATGAATTCTATAGCGATTCAGATATTGGTATATCTAAAGTGAGTTAATTCTTATTGAATTTTTATAGCTTTTGATAGGTGACCCTGAACATTGATGAAAATTTAATGTAATAATTTTTTTACATAAAAAAGTACCACTGCTATTAAAATGTATAACTAACACTGTAACCATCGACAAACTCCATGCGATACAAGATAAATAAATAAAAAAAAAAACAATTTTACTTGTCACAAAACATGTCGTAAAACTATTTTTACTTCTTCTATTGTTGAATTTTGAATTGTCATTAAATCTCCCTTAGGTGTATAGAAAAATCAACTACTTAAATAGAACAACGGAAAGCAAAACGGAGCTCAAAGTTGCCAGATTTTTATTTTTTATAGTAAAAATTATGAAGTTAACAAAGATTGGGTACAATAAAAGAATCAAATCAGAGTTGAAGATCTCTTAGTTTCCGAATTTCAAATTTTAAATTTTCGAATTTCTGGCCCCATAATTTATACTTGGCGTTAATAAAGCATAAGATTCATTCTAATACCCACGATTGAAATGAATATTAAGCTCAGTATTATATGTCTTGCCAATATTATATGGTACACCTAATTTAAAATTACATTTAGTTAGGGAAAAGATTTCAAAATTTATCAAAAGAGATTAAGTTTCATCATCATCACCAAATCAAAAAATACAAAGTACCTTATATAAAGCTATAATAGAATAAAGTTTTAGACATAAGGTACAATTAAATTAGCTATGTAAATAATA
This sequence comes from Phoebis sennae, assembly GCA_001586405.1. Classification (NCBI taxonomy): domain Eukaryota; kingdom Metazoa; phylum Arthropoda; class Insecta; order Lepidoptera; family Pieridae; genus Phoebis; species Phoebis sennae. The sequence goes on along the minus strand of LQNK01001908.1, from coordinate 116,195 downwards.
ATATTTCATTTTAGACGACCTTTCGTGTACGACTACAGTTGGCGGACTTTCTCCTGGTACGCACTCTACGCCTGGGGTTGTCCTGCTCTGTTAACTATTTGCATGGCGATTGTTAATTTCCATCCTGGAAAGCATCAAAAACCGGGCATTGGATTAAATTCTTGCTGGTTCTTTAGTAAGTAATTATTTAAAATTTATTTGGTAATACTTTATAAAGGAAATCTGCTTTGCACGGCTTTGCACTTTTTTCTTCGTAAGGACCTTGTCCTGTCAATTAGGTACAACAAAAGAAGAATTAGGTAGTGAATTATTATTATCAGTTCACGCGTAGGTCAATGACCAAAGAAAATAGATTTATTTACTGTTTAATGAATTCAAGGTCGGGCTTAACGCCCCCGTATTAATTACACTATTGACTGTAATACCTTAAACGAAAAAAATATGCTCAAAAACTACTAGACCGATCTTAAAAATAGAGGCACGAGTAAGCAGTAACAGGCTCTAATTTAAAGACTATATATGTATCAGGATCAGCTAGTGGTAATTAGGTACCACCATTTTATTTAAAGGCTAAAAATTAATGCAGGTAGGACAAGAGCTACGAAAACACTGTTTAATTGCCCAATTATACTCACATAAAAGCAATAAAATATAGTCCATACGAGTATTATTTGTTTCAAGGAACAGTAATAATATTTATTTTTGAATAATGTGAACATTTATATTTAAAGATTTTATTTTTTCAGATAAGAAACAACAATGGTATTACATGTACAGCGTTATGTCGATCATAATTATTGTAAATATTTTAATATTCTTTTACATATCCATTTATTTGTGGAGACAAACATTTTCGTCGTCGCACGTAAAGGCAATGAGATATAAGTAAGTAATTTTAAACATGTTTAGAATTTCAATCTAATACGAAAAATATACAAAACAAATCTCTTTTCCAGGTTTATGATGTCTGTAAGACTTTTTATTTTATTGGGATTACCATGGATATCAGAAATGGTCAGCACTTTCTTTCCAGCTCATATCATTTGGTGCGTATATTCTTTTTCTTTTACGTATTAATTAACTTTTTATATTTATATCCCCCTACCAACTGTAAAAGGCTAAAACCGTAGATAGGTAAAGCCTTCTACACATCACTTTAACGAAAAGGTATAAAATTTTAAAACTAGTTTTGGTTTTTTCATATGATACTAGGCCGTGTATAATATAAATACTAAGTTATTTAGAACTTAGAATATATATCAAGGGAGTAAGACATTAAAGCAAGTAAAAGTTATTAAGAGCCATTAAATCATACAGTTGACGACCCGATTGGCGCAGTGGATACAGAAATGGTTTATTGCGCCGGAGGGTTCGATCCCCACGAGTAGAAAATTATTATGTGATGAACAATGTAATTTTCTACTGTTTGACAGTATGTCTATCAGTCATCAAGTTTCCATAGTACAAGATTTGCTTAGTTAGACTAGATAACGTTGTGTAAATGTCCAGGAATATTTATTTATTTAATCAAATAATTTTTCCCTCTACAGGGTTGTGCTGGATATATTTAACACGCTGCAGGGGCCTGTAATATTCCTTCTCCTTGTGGTTTTCCGACGACGAGTTATCAAAGCTTTATACAAGCACGGCTACTTGGAGTGCATCTCAGGGATGGTGGAGAAACACTTGGCGGTTGCGGAGGATGATGAAGACATCATTCAGCATACTGCTGACGTTGCTTTGGATGATCGGAAATAGTTTTCTGTCAGGGCCGTGCCATGCGTCCGGTATTAGTGATAGACATCTTATTTCCAAAACCTCTTTGGAAAAGGCTTGGTTTTAAAAGGAATTTACTTAGAACTCCCTTTTATTATGCTAATTTTGTATTTTGTGATGGGCCTGATGGAAAAAAGTCCTTCCTTATTTACAAATGCGATTCCGAATTCCGAAGCAGATTCATACAAATTTCGACGGATTTGTGAAACCCTGGTCCGTATCGTGGAGTGGCAACTCACAACCTTCTCTTCAATTAATTAATAACTTTAAAAGTAATTATTTCAACGTTAATAAAATTGCTAGGCGTACTATCGTAAAATAATATTGTACGGTACTTATGCAAGCATAAACATTATCTCATAAATGGTCCAAAAATAAACATGCAAATTGTAATGGCAAAATTCGGGTCGTCCTGAACAGGATATCGAAAACTTTTACGATTCACTAAGACTGAGACTCAAATGTTTTTATACTGTTGCAGTTATAAATTATTAACCGCGATGATTATTTTAGGCTCAGCACTGTGAAAATCTCTAAACGAGGTATTTATTTATGAAACATGTATACTGTCGTACAAAGAAGCTATCTTTTTATATGTTATTGTACTGTTTGTTATGAAATTCGTAAACAGGGCAGCTAAATAAGAAGGCGTATTATATTATAGTGATATCTAGTCTACAATGAAAAAGTATGAAGTAATTGAGTGCCATCCTGTAGTTTGATATAAAATAGAATTGGTAATGGTAAGGAATATATTATATAAGTGCATTTATTTATAACTAAAATATATTATAATATTTAACTTTAATGATGACGCATGATAGCCGTCGTAATAGTTAAACTTCACTAAAAATATCTTAGAGCTATTTCAGCTATTTCATAGTCTAAGATTATATTTAGCTTTTTGTTATGTCATGCTGTATCTAAACTATAAATAGCAGGTTGAATGAATAAATTTTATGTTTTGGATTTTTATAGATACCTAAGGCGCCTCGTGCGTTTATCGAATTCTTTTTATTATTATTTATTGTTAAATTTACATTGATAAATTTGTAAAAATTATATAAAAATTAGAAATAAAACAGCATATAAACAATCACATTTAAAAAAGATATAGCAACGTCGGCAATCGGCATGTTATTACTTTATTACTTATTTTACGATTTAAAATAAACGGACATAAATCATTACGTTAAAATTGTAAAATATGAATATAAATAAATAACTATTTAAAAAATCATTTCATGTATTTTTTCTCGCCTGTTCATCATGCATCCTAAACAATAGACACACATACAAAATGTTTTAATAATAATTAATTACAATAGTGTTTATTGTGTGCATTTACCCCCTTTTAGTTAATTAACTTTAAAAAGTCGAAAGCTGTATTTTGGTTACATTTGTATGATCTTTGTAACCGCTCCAAAGCATTTTTTATCTACCCATTTTAGAAAATATTTTAATTAGTTTCATGTTACATTTTAAGTTTTAACTTTTAACTACCCTCGATTCGAGGACTTCCTTATAAATTGCGATTTTCGTTTGTTATTAATGAAGCTTTTAAACACAAGATTTTATGGTGCTAAGCAAATGTCTTTTGTATTAGATAGAGTAAATCCGAAACAAGTATGTCCAAAGTAGAAAGCTAACGCTAAAAACTACATCAACCACAAAAAATATAAATTCTACGAAAGTCTACAAGTACATAAGAACAAAATTATGATGTCCACGCGTACAACGCGAATAGCGGAATTATAGTTATTTAAAAAAAAGGAATAAAGCAAATTAAAGTAATAGATGGTTATTTTATATATATTTATTCAAATGAATGTGAGTACGTGGGTTGTATCAGTATATTTTAAATATTATTTATTTTTCACATGCAACTTAATTTTATTTTATCTTCAGGAGACAAACAACAATAAAACAATATAATCTAATATAATAATGACCTATTCTAGATCTCTATGGCAGAAAAAGAAAGATATAACAAAAATATAAGTATACATACAATTTTACAGTAATCTCATTTATACTCAACTCATTTTCCTAATAAAAATACCTAAAAAAAATTAGGTATTTTATCAAAGGCTGCTAAAACAATATTTAAAGGATACCTCAATTTGAAATTTATAATTGAACAAGAAGATATTGCAATATTTATTTTTCATATCGCTATTATTAATGTTATTTGTATATTTCACGATAACAAATAAATTATTATATCTATCTACTAACTTATACATATAGTACAATTATTGGATTTAAATTACACAATTATGAATTATTTAAAAATGCAATTAATTATTAACTATAATTAAGTAAAACAATAAGAATGATTAATAAGGAAAATAATGACAATTGCTTTTCGGAGCAAAGAATCATCAATACTGACTGTTTATATTTAATTTTGTAAAATTAAATATAAACAGTCAGTAAAATACTAGGAAGTACTGAGATACTTACAAAAAAAAAATAAGAATAAAAATAATTGTGTATAAAATTGAACATTATTATAAAATACGTTTTTTGTTTTATTTTTATTGGATAGCTGCTTTCTGACTAGAATAACAATGGTTTATTGTTTACATTCACAATATCAGCTAACTGCAGCTAGCGTATTGGGTGAAATAAATCGATAATTACAGTCGTCTTGTAATATTGTACTATCCCAAATGTTTACAATACAACTTGACAATTGAGTTTTTGTTAAGCTCTCTTACATTATTTACAGACCTTATTTCGCTAAATTGATCAGTTCAGTCTTTCGTTATATCGATTTTGAAAATGAAAGAATTTCTTCCAAAGGTTTTTCTTTTATCTTTTTCTGCTTCGAATCTATTTACTTCTAACATTATTTTTCATTAATTTGAGAGTTGCGTGAGCAAAAATGCATGTATTCAGGATGTGGTGTAATGCGTGGATAATATGGTACCCGCAGATAGAAGCCGTTGTGATGGTTGAGAAATATATATTTTATGTTCACTAAAAGTCCCTCGGTTTTAAAGATAATCCAAATTTTGATTAAATTTGATGCCAAGACTACAAATGATGTAACATTATTTGGAATCATTACTATGAATATATGCACTATCGAATATTAAACTATGAGTTTAAGGTGCTCATGGATATTTTTTTTTTAAATATTAACTCAGAGTTATTTTTTGCTTATTTTTTCCTAAGTTTAACCTAACGTGGTGTAAAAAAAGCTTAGTCACCCGAGTTCCAAATTAAGAAGAAAGCTTGCCTGTTACACTAAGTAATTCCGAATGGAATATTTTGAAACATTTGTTTAACATGAAATATAGGCCATATTATCCAATCTTTACGCCACACCATGTATAAATATGTTAAGTACAGCAAATTTACGTTTTGATACTATATCTTATTATTTGATAATAATTTCTTATTTTCTTACTAAGTCTATCACTACCAAAACTATAAAAAATAATATTTTTATCAAAAATACGACTTACTGGTTTCTTAAATCTAAATATAATAATACCTTCAACTATAAAAGGCGAAGCTCGGATATTGCTTAACGCTATTTACAACACAAATTAAGAATTTATTAAATTATTTAAATATTCAACTATTTTTATCCGCATTCATATTGAGTGAAATACACATATTAATAAAATAAGGTTCACCGTATACAGCACTTACACAAAATTATTTATTTACATAATGATATAACTTACATGTTACACATGTATTGTTATGGCCTTTTTATCTGTGCAGTATATCCAGGCATATAAGTATTATATTATTACTTGTTGAACGTTCTACTTGTCTTCTAAGCCTATATGAGTGGTGTGTTGTACGACGTCTTCATCATCCTCAGCCACGGCCAGGTGCCGTTCTACCACTCCTGACATGCAGTCCAAGTAGCCTCTCTTGTACAGAGCCTTGATCACTCGACGACGGAATACCACAAAAATTAGAAAGATCAGCGGACCTTGCAGAGCGTTGAATACGTCTAATATCGTCCTGTAGAAAATAAATGTATTTGAAATTTTATTTTGCTTATACATTTCAGGGGAGACGGTCTAATAAGCTTACGATCTTTAAGAGCCAAAATCCCTTTTTCGTGACGTGCTTACAAATTTTTACTATCTTAGATACATATGTATAATGTTAAGTTGATGATAGAGCAATCACCTAGAGAACTCACCACTATTAAGTATATAACAAAAAAGTCACAATGAACGTTGAAAGGAATTAATTCTATAAATATGATCTCACCCGTATGTATCCTATTCTTTTTCAGAGCACGGCTTAGTTACCAGTTCAGTTATAGGCATATCTAATCGGTTCATGTTGAGGATAACGCCAAAGCGTTTTATCCTCAACCGGGTGGAGGTACTAGTATTATTATTGTGGTTTGGATGTTTTTCGGAAAGCGTATAGCTAGATTTGATGATAGTATACATTTTATCGATCGAGATACTAGTCTTGCATAGAGCAGAACTATACGATTATTTAGTATTAAAATATTTTTCTTTTTTAATCAATAAATGTAAATACTCACCAAATTATATGTTTGTCGAATAGAGAGCTGATCATGTCGAATACCCATGGTAATCCCATTATAATATATAGTTTAAGTGTCATGAGAGCCCTAAAAAGAAATAAAAATATTTTTTTAATACAAGAAAAATAAAAATAAGCTACGCTCAATGTATAATATGGAGTTCAACTTACTTATATCTCATGGCCTTTATGTGAGTTGACGAAAACGATTGCCTCCACAAATAAACAGATGTCCAAATAAAGAAGAACGTATTTAAAATAATAATTATCGCCATCACGCTGTACAAATAATACCACAATTGGTATCTATCTAAAAACGAAAGAGAAAATATCATTAGGGTTTATAAATTTATAATTTTATAAAATGTGTGTCGCCTGTATATGTTTTTCAACGAATAAATAAAAAGATATTGAGACGATATTTTCAGGTTTGTAATATTTGCAAAGTAAATGTACCTTTAAAATATAATAATCACGTTGTAATGTGTAAATCAGGACCTTTCATTTGATACCACACTCGGGTATATTCATATGAAAATCACCCATCCTCTCCCCCCATCGATTTCGCTCATTTTCGAACTATTTGCCAATGTTTTATCAAGATCAGATAAACGATACTCGCACTGTAGAATATTATAAATTTGCAAGTACATATATGAAAAAGGCTTTAAATATGATACCTATAGATAACAATCTATAATTATTTCCGTAACTTAAACAATCTGCGAGCAAAGCTGCGGTTAAAAGCTTATTATTAAATAAAAATATATGACTAACCACCAAACCAGCACAAGGCTTTTCCTATACTTGGTTTCCCCTGCCAAGATCCAGGGTAGTAGTTTATGATCGCCAGACAAGTTGTGAGGAGGGCTGGACACCCCCATGCATAAATGGAGTAAAATATGAAATTCTTCCAACCGTAATCGTGTATAATAGGTTTTCTGAAATATTAAAACAGACACGTTGTGAACCACCCGTAAAATGTTTTTGAAACTATATATTTTATTACAATACAAATTAAAAAAAAACTTACTTTATACCAAGAAATATTTGAATCGAAATAGCATTCGTCCAAAAGAAACTTGCAATGAAAAAGAAGTATGTGAAGAACGCTGAAAAAAAACACGACATTAAAAGCTATTAAGTATGTACTGATAAAAAACAGGGAAAAAATTAATATTAACAATACATACATAATATTATATTAATAATGGAATCAATATGAAATTAGCCGTGTGTTTAATCGTGTGTCATTTATCAAAATATCAAAGAAAGGAAACCATTTAATATTATTAATTTTTAAATAGATGCGTGGCTTAACTCCATTTGACTTTGACTCTCACGAAGGTTCTCGATATACCTTACAAGGAAATATTCTACTAGTTACCGCTCGGAAGGTTACGATTATCTGGTACAAAAGTAACATTAATTTAAAACTTACCTCTAATACCACAGACTTCCATGCTTGGGGCCTGCACTACCCTAATTAGGAATAATAAAGTTAGGGCTATTGCAAGACATATGCAGAAACTGATAATACTCTTTCCTTGCAGATCCCTGTCAACAAAAGAAATATGTATGAGTAACGTAGAAATAACGAGTAAATTAAAGTCAAGGGTCTTCTAAATTACTAACTATTAGTATTGACTAGAAGGAATCGTTGAAGTTTATTTTTTCCCGCGTAGTAGCATAGCATAATAATAGCTTTTATTCATCAAAGAACTTTTAAATCGATCGTGTAATCTTGCAGAAATAAACCAAAAGTCCCGTTTTATCAAATTGGTATACATTTAAATAACTCATCCCGACTTAGCACGTCATACGTGTTTTAAACCCGAAAAACCTTCCTCTTTAATAGCTCTATCTTTTAAATCATAATCAAACTCCGTTGATTAGTTTTGACGTTTAAACATAAATAGGTACAGACAGCGGGAAGCGAATTTGTTTTATACTATATTTTTTATTGATGTTTATTAAATGAATACATACCTTACTTCGGGTAAAATACAATAAATAATCGCGGTCAGGGCGAGGAACACGACGGCCACCAACAAGCAATAGTCTACCACGGAGTCGCCCTCCGTCGGGCCCTCCTCTCCCTCAGAATCACATAACACTAGCACTCCCTCTGTGTCGTTGACGGTCCTCTCTGCTATACAGAATCTGTAACGTTACGAGTGAACTATAAATAAAGGTGTAGGTAGTAGATTTTTAGAAAAGTTTAGGCTAGAAAAGTAAAGGTAATTTTCTTCCAAATGGGCGTCTTTCAGAACTTCTAGAACGCCATATAGATAATTCATACTTTTCTATTGATTTAACGATAAGTGAGCCATCGTATAATTAGTTGTATTAAGACGGTTTATACTCACTGTTACAGTGAGTATAAACCGTCTTAATACAACTAATTCATACTTTTGTTTACCACCGGTTCGGAAATCAGTCTGTACTGAGAAGAAACGGCAAGAAACTTGAATACCTCAGTATAATTTCCTCTTTCCAATACGTTTTTCATAAATTTAAGTAATTATGGTAACCAGAATTTCGACCCTATCTAAGTTTAACTAATAATATCACAAAGAGGAAACATGTATGTTTAAGAATGCATGTTCGTATGTATGGTTATTGTAATTACTTCACACAAAAATTACTGGACAGTTTTCAAAAATTCGTTCACCATTAGAAAGCTGCATATTCACTGAGTGACATCGGCTTTGATATATTATCATTATGCTTCGGGCACGACCAAAGCCGCGCAGAACAACTAAATAGCGAACAACTAATAAAATATATTATATAGCGGGCGGTCCCAACTGGAGCGACTTCTATTTGGGACGCGGCTTCGTTTGCGCGAATGACTATAAACAGTAAGTATCCTATATGACTCTATCATTTATGCTTTTTATTCAATTTCTTTCTTGCTTGCTTTCAAATGCTTTCTTTCTGTTAAATTCCACATTCCAAAACCGACCAGTCGTGTTTCTGTGATTGAGTAAACAAATTATATCTTTTTTTTACAAATTATATAATTAAAAATAGATTATAGCAGCTTTTCTCGTTTGGGCGGTCGCTATGGGGTATCAAGCTATGATTACCGGGTGATTTTTGTCATTTTCCGTGTACCTGAATTTATTCAAGGAGAAAATCCATACTTTGCACTAAGATATGACAGAAATTACTTTTTTCTATGTATAATATGTATTATTTTACCGAATAAAATCAGTTAAGATTTGAGTGGCTAACACTAACATCGGACAATGACTTAATTACTAGGCCAAGGCAGTACAATGTACAATGTAATAGATATGTATACACTTGTATGGTACATTTTATTGCGCTCACAACGCATTGCGATCAGATTATATCTTCCTATTCTTCGTACTTTCTACAAATGGGGTATTAAGCACACTAAATTCGGTAAGAAACAGCTTTAAATATTTCCTAATTTTAATACAAACTAAACATTAATGGAATGTTGCCAGTCATCTGCTATAACTCATGGTCGAATGAGCAATAACCCTGACAGTGACCTCACGACAGTCGCGAAGCCATTTCGTTTACATTTTTTATTTATTTATTAAAATGACAATTCGGTACACGTAAGTATTGTCATTTTAATAAAACAGTAGTTAGAAGAATAAACAAATGTCAGGAATTCTCTATTTAAATAGAGAAATAAAGTCCTATATTTTATCGAACATGAATTGTTTTAACATCCAACATTATTTATTTCACTTCAAGTGTTACTAAAATGACTTTAATCCAAGTGTTAATAGTCGTAGGTTATCATTATTAAAAAAGTATGCATGGAGAAAATGTAAACAAGTTACAAGATATAGGCTCTGATACATAAATATTAATACTAGGAAACAAATCTCTTATGAATCGACGGAAAATATTATTTCCAGAGCCCCTGAAAAACTATTATACTTATTTAGATAAGGGCTTCCAACGTTAAAAAAAGTAGTTACTCTCCAAGTAGAGTATACATTTTGAATTATGATTTTTGTTTTAAGTATCTAACTTGGGACATAGTATGTCAAATATACTACAAGACGATAAGGTTATGTGAAAGAGGTCCTTAATCTAAAAAAAAATTATAGCCCATTGTCAACATTTACTTCCAACATTTTGTATTAAAAATCTCCTCTTATGTAGTATCGTATACGTTCTATAAAAACTTAACTGTACTAAACTCCATACATTATTAATGATAATGAACAAAGAACTCATTATTTTTTTACGAAATTCTGAAATAAGATTTAAAGGCTTATGCTAACTTACTCTCCTGCGCCAAAAATAATTGAATCAACTTCCTCTTGTATTTTAAGAGACCCATCTTCTTGAACAGAGAAATTAAAAAATTGGGATAATATATGATTAGTCTTTGCACATTTGAGATGTAATGGCGTCAGTGTATCATTCAGGGCATTTTCGCAAAAATCCTCGCCATCCATTAATACTCCTTGATCCGGAAGGCAGCATGTCGTTTGATTATCACCACACACTGAAGCTAGCGATGACAAAAACAAAATTACACCAAGTTTCAAACCGTGTCTTTCTTTACACATTTTTATAGATATCGTTAGCTAACAAGAGAGATAACCGGTTCGTGTTCACGAAGTTTTATTCGCACGCGGTCTGATAAAATATTTCTTAATGTAAAATACGTGTTGCTCTGGCGCACGCGTTTTATGTACTAGTAGAATATCTAAATGTATAGTGTTATACTGTATACACTATACATTCCCGTTATATTCGCCACGCATTTCTATAGCGGTCCTTTTCACTCCAGCAGCAAGACCGACGCATGTGATGCTATTAAATACGTTAAAACAAGCAACAATTAAATATTCGAAAAATTGCAAAAATGTGACCTATGACCTTGAATATCTGTGGATTGCGTTGAATAAGTCACGCCATGCCAAGTTAAATAGCGCTTTATCAATTTGGTGGAGAGTTGCCATCGGTAATAAGGAGAAGAAAAAGAAGAAAATCAGCTTATTAGTGTAGGTCTATGTACTTACATAATTTGTTAAAGCATCGAATTTTATTTTCGTTTTCACTATCTTTAAAAAATCTGATTTATGTACTTTATGTGTAATTACAATTCCATCGAAAAAAACAGAAATTTGAAATGAAAACAAAGTTAAATATTAAATAATGCGTCGTGTTTCACTTCACTAACAAAATAATTGAGATTTGAGATCCGTTTTGGTACCAAACTACCAATTTCTGTTTTCACTGGGAATGTAAAGAAACTCAAAATTATTCACATACTTATTGTATGGAAAATTGAAAACTCTACATTAAATCGATACCTATATGAAATCGTAATGATACTACTTAAATTTATGAAAAAAGACCGAAAAGAAAAAAGACATTTGGAAGATGATACGGTTGGCGCGGCTGTGGCAACAGTTGTGATACATTATTCTAAAGTACCTATATACTTTTCTTTCATGACAGGTTTAGGGGACTAATCGAGAATTTTTTTTTTTAAATAAAACTAAAAACGACGCTAATTTTCTATTCTTATAGTTTCTTTTCGCAATATGTAAAGAAAATGTTGTCCGTGGTATAGTTCGAAATAGAAATGTATATTAATATCACGGATAAAAAAGATGCGTTGGTGTAATATTTAATAAGCGAATTGTCAAAATTTAAACCCGCGATTGTAGGCTGGAAATCCCGCACATATTAAAATTGCACACGCATCATTTGCTAATTTGATTCGAGCAATGGATGTGTTTTCACTCAATTAGACCACTTCAACGTGTGTTCACGATGATACAATTGTGTATCCCCATTTTAAATTGATCGATATTTAGACACAGATGTTTCAATGGGAGCAAGTCATATGGCATCATTAAAGAATTTGACTGGATATACCAATTGCGTAATACATATCAATATTTTCTGTCAGAGGAGGACAAGGCAGAAAATATAGCTATTTTGTTCCATTTTGATTTGGAAGGGGGATTCGGTTAGCATCAAAGGGGAAATCGAATGTGTGTAGGACGGAAAATGAAAGATAGGAAATGTGAGGAGATTGAAGAAACGATTTTCAGGAATAAATATTGCAGCATTATAACGTACAGAATATACCTACTTATTACACCTATCTCTGGATAGTAACTCCTCTAATTACCTCCTCCAATAAACATTAGTTCCCTCATTTCATTCACGATCGTTATTTTGAATTATAAAAGGTTCATTTAACACCTAGCTTTTGCCCGCGGCTTCGTTTTTTACCAATCAAAAAATAGTCTATCTATATACGAATTTTCATGAAGACTTACAAATAAAAGAAGATATACAGTTTAAATTTATTTTATTATTAAAAAATAATTTTGGAATTTACAACATCAACTCGTATTTTAATTACAACTGTTGTGAATGGGTGTGGTCGTGGTGTGAGTTCACTCGTCGACCTCGTTGACGATGTCGGTGGGCGTGAACTTGTCGTCGGAGTCCCCGCCTGGGTGCGCGGGCACGTGCCGCTCGGGCGAGTGCGTCGCCGCCGCGCGGGCCGTGCCCGGCGCGCTCCACGAACTCTCACCTTGCTGTAAATACATTTATACAGGGTGAGTTAAGCGTGGGTAGGATGATTAATACAATTTGCAAAAGATAGTAAAAAAAATTATCAAATATATCGATATTGAAGAAGCTAATGAGTATACTATCGTTTTTTTAAGATTTTAAAAATTAAGGTCAGTGATAAAAATTGGTATAAGGTGATAAATGAATAGATTCGTTTCATGGGCAAAGACGAAAACATTTTCACGTAAATCTGATATTTCTCTGCGGCATGTCGCGTGCAGGGCCAGCTCTAGGGGCCCGACTGCGGCTGCTAGGTCGCTACACACGTGACACATACCGGCGCGGCGTCCCGCACCACGGCGAGGTACAGCTCGTACACGTAGCGCGCCATGTGCGGCATGTCGCGTGCAGGGCCAGCTCTAGGGGCCCGGCTGCGGCTGCTAGGTCGCTACACACGTGACACATACCGGCGCGGCGTCCCGCACCACGGCGAGGTACAGCTCGTACACGTAGCGCGCCATGTGCGGCATGTCGCGCACGCGCAGGGCCAGCTCGTCGGGCACGGCGACCCCGGCACGTCGCTGCGCGGGGTAACGCTCGCCCGGCACCAACTCCAACTCCAGAGGTCGCTCCACCAACTATACAACAAATATTTATTTTTATTAACATTTAACAACAATGCATTATATGACGTTGCAAAAATTATAGATTAAACATATTCATAGTGACCCCAAAATGATCAACTAAAATGTCAAGATAAGAGTATTAACGATATTATTGATTTGTTTATGTCTCACCTGATTAAAGGTAGGTTGCAATTCAAAGCAATTCCTAAAGAGGTTCGCCCTCGCGAATATGTAGAGTCCCAATCGCGCGCGAGACGCCGCCACGATCAGACGTCTCAAATCGCGCACGTGACCCACGGCCTTGGTGCGGACCAGCGAAATTAGCGCAATGTCATTCTGTTGACCTTGGTACTTGTCTACCGTCGTCACCTATTACAAAAGCAAAGTCCATGAAGTGATATAGGATATTTGAAGATTCAGTACATAGGGGTTTTAATATTGGTGTATAATTGTTTTACTTATTTCTACATAGATATATTATACGTAAATCTTATTTCAGCGACAGTGTAATTTTCAGCCTCACAAGTATAATTATGCGACAAGGTTGCAAGTGGTATCAACGAATTGCATTGTCATTATACTATGTCATATATATTACTTTTATATTAAAACACGCTCATCGCTAATAAAAGACGACGGTTTATCGCTTCCGTGAAGGTGTCTTAAAATAAACAGAAGTGTCATCCTGTATCCATTCATGCATTACTTGATTATCATTATTTTATGGGAGTACATTTATGTGACAATTTTGAAGAAGGACGACAATATTTTTTAATTTTTATTTACTCAGAATTTTTTGATAGATAAACAGAAGGAACTACTATGGATGTGGAGTACAAAAAAGTAATTTAGAATTTTATTACAAAACATGCTAATTTGGAAATCAAAAAACTTAAAAAAATAGACATGTGAGAAAGTTCAAAACTAAAAAATGTCTCATATAACTTACCTTATGTGGTCTCCCGATGAGTGGATTATCCGCACATCGTTTGTCAATGACGTCTCTTATGAGATGCTTCTGCCCGTTGTACGTGGTGAGTATGGAGATCTTCTCCGCGGGCCAACCGATCAATCGCATGTACATAAACACTGCCACCACGTATTCAGCCTCTGCTAAGTTCTGAAAACAACATAAAATGTAAATTTATATTGTCTAAGTCGATGAAATTTTACATCGAGCACCGAGATCGAGGTTATGGACCTTTTAGGGAGCTTTTCATAGAGAAGTTGAGAGACAGTACTTTTCTGCTTGAAAAAGTACTGTCTATCAATTTATCCTTAAGCATCTTCAACCAGACATTATGCAGACATTAGGAACCTTTTTTCCTAGGTCCATCTCAACGTTGCTCCGAAAGGCTACTAGAGTCCCTCATGTTTTGGAAAACGTTTGATTATCAAGTTCACATAAGCCACAACTCAATCCCGTACCTGCCTTAGTGGCACCATATTTCAATATGAAGAGTTATGAAATTGCAATTCTTATCATAATTCTTCGTACAAGCGAGAGTTCTCGCTGATGCAGGTTAATGGGTAGAATTTCTCACTTATAGGGGTATGCAGCAATAACAAGTCAAAGTACTATTACCGTATGTAGTAAATGTGTAATATGACAACATTATGTGCATAATAATATGCACAACATATGTCCAGCACCGTACCTGATAGAAGTAGGGGCTGGGCTCAGTCTCGCCGGCCCCGTTGAAGTCCTCCACGTTGACGAGCTGGAAGTCGTGCCGCAGCCCGGCGTTGGCCGCGCGGTACTCGGGCAGCCGGCACACGTGCGCCAGGTCGCCCAGCGCGCGGTACCGCCAGCGGTACAGGTTGCAGATACTACGATAACATAACGTTCGTGATGTATACGTTTATTTATTTATTTTTTTATAATTCTTTATTGTGTAATAAATAACTTACATACTAATATTATACACAGTAACCTTATATATTATTACACAAAAGGCGGCCTTATTGCTGTAGAGCAATCTCTTCCAGGCAACCTGATAGGAAAGGATATGCAAGACGAATTTATTATTGAAAAAAGATAAAAATAAAATAAATAATAATAACAAATACTACATACGACTATATATACATAATATATAAAAATAAATACTAATAAACAAAAAGATATAATAAAATATTATATACTACTTATAAATTATGCACAATATGATAGAATAATATAATATAAGGTTTTTAAATTAAATAAATAAATCAGTCTATTAGATTCAAAAACCGCAACGCCCAGCCATAAAGATTAAAATAATTCATTATTTTCCTAAATAAATTCAGTATATCACAAATACATTATTTTAAAACACAATGCCGTCGTTGCAATTTTAACGTATGCGCCGATAATGCGTAATGTGAGAAAAATGGATTACTCCCCATTTATAAAAATGGACATAGCGGTTTTTGAATCTATTAAACTGAAACTAAAAATATTCCTGGTCATTTAACACGCCATCTAGTCCCAAACTAAGCAAAGTTTGTACTATTGAAATTAGATACCTGATAAACATACTTTTGTAAATACATCCATACTATAGATAAATTAACACACAGACAGTATAACATTACAATGTTCTAATTTTCTAAACGTAGGGATCAAATCAAACCCACACGCTCCAATCGGGTCGAATAAAACATTTACAAAGTGATTTGTACTTACGACAAGTACCGATAACTTAATTGTAATAGCTTAAATGCAGAGTTTGTCATAACTATGACGTAAGCTTTGCAGCATGTTCCATTAAATAGAGTTGATTGCTAGAACTATTAACATAACCTGAGATCATTGCGAAGATCAAAATTACGAACACAAATTTATCATAATCATTCATATTTTGCGCTCGTTTTTCCTTGTATCATTTTTAGAAGCAAGAAGTTTTATATTACAAAAGTCGTAATATTATTCAAAATAAGAAAAAATTGCGGATATTTGCGATCAAGACAAAGCATGTCAATAGATAGTAGCAAAAAATAAAAAATACAATACAAAAGGAAGATTATGCCTATTAGCAAAACATAACAAGCAATAATAAGGGTACGTGCATATGGCGGTCATCCTAAAGAATGATAACGGATTTAAACGCGGTTTATTATACATTTGCACTGATATAATAAAGACGAAAAATTAGATTTTTTTGTTTGTTTGTTTAATTGAATAGAATAAGCTCATAAAACCATTAGACCGATTTGTGGAATTATTTTACCATTGGAATCCTACATTCACCCTTATGCTATGGGAGCGAAGCTGCACGGAACAGCTAGTTAAAATACATTAAAATAAACACAAGAAAGTTCTATAACAAGTCCTTAAGACTGATTTTAGTGGCTCCTGTTTCATATTATGAATTGAACAGTTAAATTAAACTTACGTCGGCTACTATTTCATACTATAATATTAAGGACTGCCTCGTTGGTCTAGTGGTTGCATCTTTGACTACAGATCGAGTGGGGATCGGAATCCCGGGTGGGACCAAAAAAAAAATGTTATTGGGATTTTTCTAACAAAGAAATCTCAGTAACAGCCCTGAGCCTCGTGCCTCGGAGAGCACGTAAAGCCGTCGGTCCTGCGCCTGATCTCTCACCGGTTGTGTCGGTCTGCCGTCCCATCGGGTTATGAGAGTAAAGGAATAGAGAGTGCAACTATGTTTGCGCACACACTTGTGCACTATAATATCTCCTGTAGAGATTGGTCGCCGTGGCCGAAATTCGGTTAGGAGGAACGTTTTTTATGATATTAAGATATATTAAACTCACGTCGGCCTCGCGCGTCCCTGCGCGTCCAGCTCCACGTACGGCACGCCCAGGCGCACCATCCTGGTGAAGAGGCTCTGCTCCATGTTGGAGTACTTCTGGAAGGCCATGTTCTTGACCACGGGCGGCAGCTGGTGGTGGTCGCCGATCATGATCCAGCGCTTGAGCCGCGAGCGCCCGTCCTGCGGGTTCTGCAGCAGCAGCGGGATGAACGTCTCGATCTCGAGGATCTGAGCCGACTCCTCCATGAGGATGTTGTCGTACTTGAAGCCTAGAACAATGTTTGCGTGATATTGGGTGCTTCAAGTTGTTTAATTGGTGAAGGAAAAGTATCTAACTCCTACCTAACTATGAAAAATATAAATATGAGTATGAAAGTTTGGATGTTTGGGTTTGGGTGCTTGTGTGTCAATCACGCCGCAACTGCTGAATTGATTATATTAGATAAGCTATTAACTGGATAAGATGAGGTACTTTTGATTGATTATGGATAGCGTCCTAAAGCGTCTGTCTCCATATTTGTTTTTGTGATCTATCAACGCACAGCCCAAACCGAAAGACGGATCAGGCTGAAATTTGGCATCCAGGTAGATGTTACGACGTAGGCATCCGATAAGAAAGGATTTTGATCAAATCCCACGAGAACGGGGAAAACAAATATACGCGAGTGAAACCACGGGAAACAGCTAGTTTGAAATAAATTAAATGTACTCAATATAACATATAATATATATATGGGTGTTTCATCAATACGCACGGCACGTACGAATGACATAATTTACAGGAACACTACGCTAATATTATGCAAAAATATTATATGACACACCCAGTTTTATATTTAGCAATCGAGTCACGCTTTATAAAATTCGGATACAATAATGAATAACAATTGCTTAGGCTACAACACTCACAAAAAATACATTGTTTGTAAATATGGTACTAGCTTATGATTTTTAGTTTCGTTACATTGCGTTGAATGCATATTGAATGAATACTTAATACAAATTATAATACCAAAATCAAATAAAGAAGAACGTTTTAGGTTTCAGTGGTTAAAAATACCAGCGCAAAATAGATAGGTACTGGCCCCTGAATGCGAATCCGATCGGAAAGTATCGAAAATCGGAAAAAGACGTCATGCTCCAGTAGTCAAACCCCATATAAATCGCACTCGAGCAACGCACACATTCACACATTTATTCGTTACATAATATTATAAATGCGAAAGAAACTCTGTCTGTCTCTTTTTCATGCCTAAAACACGGAATTGACAAAGGACATAGGATGGCTTTTATACGCAGCTGAAACTATGGGACACGGGTAGCATAAAATAAAATGCATAGCACATACCCATCTGTACAAGCTCGGACCGCTTCAAGGCGGCGTGCGTGCACGTCATGGCGATGATCTTGGCCTCCTTCACCAGCAGGTACTTGGATCTGTCCAGGCCGGACCGGAGCAGTTCGAACGCACGGAACTCTTCCAATTCCTCGAATATGTGGTCGATGTACCTGATTGTATATGGGACATTTATACCGGGTGATTTTTTCAAAGGAATGAGGAATGTCATAGAATCTGAAGTAAATGTCCAGACTCCAGGCCGATTTTGATAATAACAAATACATATATACAGTATAGAAATTTTGAAAACAATATGTGGCGTCACGTGACGTCACAAATCCTAAATCGAGATATTGAAATGCTTTCGCCGCTAAGCATATATATAGAACTTCCAAACATCAATCCTCGGGGCCTAACGGCCGGCCAGTCCTGTGGTTCGGACTGGTCGAGGATCCTCCCTTTTCGTTGGAGGAATCCATCTTCCACAAATATTATCCGAGCCTTGAGGAATCGAAGTTGATTTTTCCAAAAAGTTGGGATGTAATGTTATACTCAAACGTAAGGCCTGTATATGCCGGCAACAGAAAAGATTGGAACAGGAAACATTCTTATTCAAGAAACACAATTCAACAACAATGATGTAGCACACAGCGAAAATTTACACCGGAAAATAGTACCGAGCAATTTTGAGTATTAGCGTTCTCAGAAATAAATATAAATTGCCTTTTATGAATGACTGTAACGTCAGCTTTATCTAGGTCAATAAATGATATAGTTGAGTCAGTCTCTTCTTCATGCTTAAACTACTGAACCGATATGGATGAAATTTTGTACAAAAATGGTTTAAATCCCCAATAAGGACATAGGTAAGTTTTTATCTCGGAAATCGCACGGGATCGAAAAATATAGGAGAGGGTGACACATTTGATTGAAAAATCATGACTAAGGTTTTTGAAAATAAATAAAAAACATATATAAAATTTAATCTCGTCCCTTACCTGTAGCAACTTTCAGCGACTTCCATATCCTCTTCATAAGATTTTCCTGGGAATAGAGGCTTCGGAGCATCGTCGAAGAATTCGTGGAATGGGAATTCTTTGCTGATGGTTTCTATTGACTTCGGCTGTAGGAAAACATCAATTTGTAAGTAATTCGAATTGATAATATTGTGATTTGATTTGTTTAAGGCAAAAAAAAGCATAATGACAGTCATTAATGCCGACACTGGCTCATAGCCCCGCACACTACACCTGTAGCCGTGGACACTGTACTTGGAGTTGCGACACTAACCGAGTAGCCCCGGATACTATCTGTAGTGTATCGCTATCCGCGTAGAGAATGCAGAGCCACAAAACCTTTAGCCACGCTAGTGACTCAGTAGCCTCTACACCAATGTTTTTCAACCTTTTTAATGCCACCCTAATATTTCTTAAATTTTGTTGCACTTGTACCTGCAGCCGACTGTACCAATAGCCCACACTATACCTGCAGGCCGACCCTGTTCTAGTAGTCCAACACTGCATCTATGGGCCTATATTGTACCTAAAGCCGCACACTGTACCTACATCCCGATACTATACCTACAGCCCCACACTGTACCAGCAGCTCCCACACTGTACCTGCAGACGGCAGGCGCGCAGGAAGGCCTGCCAGCGCGGGCGCACGTGGTACACGTGGAAGTGGTGCGCGAGCTCGCACGTGGCGCCCGCCTCGCCGCCCGCCTCCAGCGTGCCCTGCAGCCGCGCCACTTGCCCCAACAGCTCCAAGCGCTTCGACAGGACGTAGTTCACGCGCCCGTATCTGTACACAACATTTATGTTTTAATTATGTTACCTACGCGTTTAAGAATATATAAGTTTGTACCATAGTTTCTCCATAAAGTTATAAAAGTTCCAGTGTGATTGTAACACAAAATTTGACACGTGTTTAAATGTAACTTCTCCCACTTTAAAACCATAATTTTTTTAAGTATAACTTAACTTTAACCCAAAAATTGAAACCAAAAATAATGATTGTGATGTTACTTTAGCCTCCCTTGCGATCGTCTATTTTTAAAGACATTGGATCTTACAGTTTGCGCAAATAGTTGAAATTCTACGCAAAAATCGAGAAGAAAAAAAAATGACTGACTGAGTATTTCTGTTGTCTGATTGTCCATACAAACATACATATTATTAATTGAAAATTATTTATTATAAAAGTAACGCAAATATAAATGTACTTAAATTCATATGGATTTCTAGCATATTATCTAAGTTTTTTTTGGTGATGATATGACACACAGGAAACAAAAGATAAA
Organism: Phoebis sennae; assembly: GCA_001586405.1. Lineage (NCBI taxonomy): Eukaryota > Metazoa > Arthropoda > Insecta > Lepidoptera > Pieridae > Phoebis > Phoebis sennae. The sequence continues at coordinate 95,321 of LQNK01001908.1, read as the reverse complement.
CTATGAACATGACGGTCTATGGTAACGGTTCTAAAATTATTCGTAACTATTTATTAAATTACGTAAAATATACATTGCTTTATTGGCGTAGGAGTTTTAAAATAACTGAATCGAAAATTAATTTCAGAAAGACGATATAAAGATAGGTAGTGCATAGAAAAACATCAATCCATCTTCTTCCTAGGTTATATTTTACCGTGATGTCCGAGTTATGTTTTCAAAAGCCTAATATTTCAGAACTAAAAGTGCTAGTCAAGACTAAACAGAGACAAACTACAAGGACTCTTTATTGACTATGTAAACATAAAATGCATAACTATTATGCTTCATACTATGGACACACTCATGGTCCTGTCTATGACCTCACTATTTATGGCCATCACTGACGAAAATACAAATATAGCCTGATAAATTTAGCACAAAGAGCAAAAAGAAACACGATTAATGAAGACGCGTATATTTTAAGACTTTATTTAATGAATTTTTGCGGCAACGAGTCATCAGTCATCACTGTTTAGGTTAGGATGAGACGATTGTTGTTAGTCTTATTTACTTTTAATCTTTTTTTCCGTATTAGAAGTAGCTGATAAATATAACAATGTTTGAATACTTGATATGACACTATAATTCTCGTAAAGCAAGTCACAGTGACACAAGATGAATAAAATGTAGAGGAAATCAAAAGATTAATAGATGTAAAATGGTTGAGAACAGTTTTCCTTTCAGATTAAGTATTCAATAATTTAATTTATCTTTTAAAATAAGAATATAAAATTATAATGTAACAAAAAAATCTAAGCATATTTAATTTTAAATTACTAATAGAAAATGTTTGGGGGCAGTAATGTAAAAACCACGGAATAGTAAAAACAAGTGGAAGTGCCCTGCTGCTCTAGACAGCGACATTCAACTTTGCGTCGATGCACAGACTTAGTACAAAATCGGTCCAGTCACTATTCGCTACTTGATGTGACATAACGTCTCGACTTCAGATATAAAATATTGAAATCAGGCCTTATTGCGCAATTATAAATTGTAAAAACGATCCAGCATAATAAATAAGTCTCATGGCTATGTATCTTATCACCGGCAAATATAAAAGTTTGTTCTAATACAATAAAATGTAAATTATTGTGAAAATCACAAATTCGTATATTTTTTCAAATTAAAAAATACCTTATGCTGTTGACTTAAAGTACATAATTGACTTTAATACGTACCTAAATCAAATGATATAGGTTCTAGAAGCTTCGATGAGGGATGTGACAAATTTGTTAATATCGATAAATAAGTGAAATTAATAATGTAAAAACAATACTTGAATTTAATACAATCAGCTAAAAAGTATTGGACTCGCAAACGAAGGATTTTAAACCATCGTATAAAATGTAACACTGCAAACCACAAAAACATATTGAAAATAAGTAGTATTAAAATATATATTAATTTATAATACAAATTAATTAAGGAATCAGTTAGGACGACTTCCTACTCTTGGAGTTCTTAAATTTATGTTTAATTATTTTTCGGTCATAGTGGAAATTTAACTAATATCGACATGTAGTTATCGATACGATCAATCACTGGGTGAGTAGCAAAATGACAACTGAGTGTCAAACGGTTGTACCGTAAATATAACATTTATTTAAAAGGTGTTAGAGAACAAAATTTAATGAATTTATAATATCGCCCTCTAGTGATGAATAGTTTTACCTTTTTTCTAGGTGGAAAATTGATTGAACAGATAAACTAATTACTACCTTACTGACATACAAAAAGACTTCATTTTAAATAACAATAAATACGATTTTGAACCGAAATGTTTTTTGTAAATTTTTGACATTGCTTCTTTTGTATGCATTGTACGATTTAATTTGTCAATGTGTGAGTTTGGCGACATTGGTTCTCATACTAAAGAAGCACTAGGGCACTTCCACTTGTTTTTTCTATTCCGTGGTAAAAACTATGTCATTCATTTGCATTTTGTGTTTTGATACAAAGAAAACCTGATAACAAAGAATTTGTTAAGTACATTCTGGGTAGCTGACTCATATATCTGATAACGTGATGAGATATACATTTTACATAATGGTCTTTGTTTTATTCTGTGATATGAGCTCTCTAGCAAAAATAGTTAAATAATTCCGGCTCCTTTTCAGAATGGTAGAGGGGAAAGTATTTATTTTTATTTGAAACTAGCCACACCGTGCGGTTTCATCCGCGTAACTTTTGACCCCGTGGTTTCAAAGATCGATTTCGTGGTCCCGGGAATACCAGGATAAGTACCATAAGTGTTATTCAGGATCCTTACCTATATGTGTACTAAGTTTCACCGCGTTTCGTTCTGTAGTTTTTCCGTAAGTGTAACAAACATACATCCCTCCATACTTTCGCACTTGCTAATAATAGTAGGACATTGACACACCGTTCAGAATAATTTCAGGGATAATCTAATTCAAAAGTCGAACGTCACGAAAGTCGTATAATTCCTGAAGTGATTGTGGATGACGCAATCCTTCTTTCAGAGCGAATCACGCCGAATGCGTAGGCAGTCCCATTCAGATTGGACAATGGAACGTTTTGTGACTTCCTCAAATAGCCACGATTCATAACACCGTGTCATGGGAATTGCAACCATTGTTGAAATATTTCGAAATAAATTGCCAATTTTTAAAAACTATATGATTTATTATCTGTAGCATGGATCAGGAAATGTATTGAAACAGAACGTTATAAATAACGTTTTAGCTGTGGTTTGTAATTCGTCACGTGTTCTCATATTTTGTTCACATTTAAACATAGGTATTAGATGCTCGGCCACCCCATTGAGTTAGACATTGAGTATTTCACGTGTTCTCAAATTTTGTTCACATTTTAAACAAAATACTTTTTAAAGGATTTTAAACGCGGTTTATTATACATTATTATTTAACCCGACGTTTCGAGCACTTTACAGCGCGTAAAAAATTGTGTGTCTACCTCCATTTATAGATAATAATGTAAAATAATGTATAATAAACCGCGTTTAAAATCCTTTAAAAAGTATTTTATTCAAAATGGAAAGTACTCGCGTTAAAACAAACACAAGATTATACTTTGTTCACATTTTTATGCCATATCGGATAATGGGTAATACGCTTCGTTAATAACCCATGAACACCACCATCAAATGCGTCGCTGGTGTACATTGCCTCTTTTTAGGAAAAGGGAGGGGTTATGGAGTAAGATTAATAAGGGAAATGAGAAGAATATCGGGAGAAAGAGTGATGGGGTGGGAAAAAAGGCCTCCAGCGCCCCCACTCACCGTATGAAACACAATGTAATATTGCTTTTCTTGATGATTTTCACGCTGATTTTCTTCATGGACGTGGTAATTTCCCCTTTCGACCTCGGTTTAAGTCATGCCGAAGCAATGGCTCAGCTCCCACTGCTGAGGGTATTCTCATAAGAGGTATAGGTTGAGAAGACCTTGTTAGTCTGTACCTGCAACTTCTTCACTCCCAGATACAGCTGATCCCCTCGTCTATATGCAGCCACCGTATCGAAATGATTGAGATAATCATTAAGTTATAACAGAAGTCCTGCTCCTGCAAACCTGCAAAAATCTGCAGCTCCTTTTCGTCGCGTATCAGAAGCATTCTATTCACTTACCTTCCAGAAACATCTAGTTGAGACATATACGGGGAACATCTGTAAATTTCCTTGTCAATCTGTGGCCTTTGGCCGAAACCCAGATGCAGCAAATGTTAAAGTTTCCATCTCCTGGAAGGTGGGATTATGGGGTATACCTGGAGAAGTCCTTGTCAGTCTGCAATTCCTCTTCACCGTGTCCCAGACGCAGAAGATGTCTCTCATCCACATCCAGTTCGGCGACCTTCTCGAACAGCTGGTTGAGCGCCTGGTTACTGTGCGTCACCACCAGAGTGCGCTGCCACGGGAAGTTGTGGTACAGGTTGGAGATTATTTGCACCGCTACATCCGTTTTACCTGTTTCCAACATTAAATTAAATTACATCTTTATTTGTGTAACAATTCGGTTTTATGTACAAAAATGGTTGTTTGATTGAACTTTGAAAAACAAAACTTACTTAAAAAAATAATATAAAATAAAATATGTATGTGACGTTTCAAAAGAGCTTTGAAAAAAACAATTTGGAAAAATAAATTATTTGAATTTGAATCTATGGAACACATTTATTTAAATACTAAAACACTTCTATAATATCCGATTTGTTGTTCCAAATTCTATCTTATACTAAACTAGCTTCTGAAAGTCTATGAAATTTCATCAAAATTCATTCGTTTGTTGCGGCGTGATTGAAACACAAAATATAAACTTTCACACTTATAATATGAATGGGAAAAATTATTCGTAAGATTTAATCAAAACCAACCCTTTATTAATTTACAAGAAACAAACATTCAATTATTTATGACATCTTAAGCTGCTTTTTTACATACACTTACAACAGTTAAAACCGAGATGCGTAACAATGAAAATGGAACTTGTAATATTTTAATGTTTTAGATCAAAGCTAATCAACTTCTTCCGCAAATGAATAAGTAGTAGCTCGATTACAATATCATTAATTCGTAATTGCGGTTATTGTGACTAAATACTATTAATTTCTGTCATAATTGAATTAAACATTGTTCATAATATTATAAAAATAATATGTGTGCCGCAAAATGATGCGTAATATGATTAATAGTGGTTCGTAATGGATTATGACACTTTATACGTAGAGTGACGTAGAACAATTACATACAAAACGCTTCTTTACATAGCGTTTTGTAAAGTAATTATAAGCAAATAATTTTTTTGCTAAATAAACTGTTATAAACTGATCTGAGCTAGTAAAGCAAACCAAATAAAAAAATAATAATTTTTAACTCATGCTTACTAAAATTATAAATCAGAAAGTAACTCTATCAGTTTGTCTATCCGTCTGCCTCTTCTTGACGCCTTAACCACGGAACCGATTTAGATGAAATTTTGTACAAAGATTGTTTGAAGCCCGAGGGGGATAGGATAGTAGTTTATTCCGAAAATCCCATGGGAACGGGAATATATTCGGGTGAAACATCAGCACAGCTAGTAATTAATTCTAAATGCGCTAAAACTGACAAAAATCATCTATATTAATATTATAAAGCTGAAGAGTTTGTTTGTTTGTTTGAACGCGCTAATCTCAGAAACTATTGGTCCGATTTGAAAAATTATTTTAGTGCTAGATAGCCCATTTATCGAGGAAGGCTATAGGCTATATATCATCCCGATATTCCCACGAGAGCGAAGCCCTGGTGCGCAGCTAGTCATATATACGTATCAATATCAATAAGAACATAGGCGTACCTGTTCCTGGCGGTCCGACCACTAAGGTAAGACCCGGCTGCATTCCCGAACGAATCGCCTCCACTTGCGTCGGCGTGAACAAGATGTTGTTCCTGCGAGGTATGCAGTGTTAGTAATAATTCATTACCTATGTAATATATTCCCTTATAAATGCAACTAACTCAATACATAATCTCACTTCACTATATAGTATACTATGTGGAAAGCGACTTTTTTATAAAACAAAGTCGCTTTTCGCCGTCTGTCCCATGTGTTCAATCTTTAAAAGTACCAAACGGATTTTGATGTTTTAAGCTCACACTTATCTTAAGCAATTTTATTTATTTATTTAAGAAAAGAAACAAACAGTCGCTTAAAAACAAATTACATATTATAAATGGGTCCACACATAGACCTACAGTTTCATTTATGTAAATATAATATATACAAGATGATTTATATAATGCGGGACGGCTCGCTATTAAAAATAAAACTATAAAAGACGAGGTATGTATCTATGGTATTTCAATTTACTTTTACTTTCTAAGTGTGAAGCAGGAATCCCTGCTAAGAAAAAACAGTACTATAAACTTATGTACTGTAAATTAATTTATCATTTATTTATCGCATCTTACCAGTAATTAAAATTTTCAAGAATAACTGACTTACTTCTTAGGCTCGTTGTACAGATACGGTCCGCGCTTGGGCTGCACATGAGGCTGCACAACGATAGCCTTGCGGGGCTCATCTTCATCCATCGCGTTGTCGCCCAACTCCTGCTTCCGTAGAACGTTCTCGAACGTGACTCTGTTACAAGAAACGCTTTTACAAAGAAAAAAAAGAAAGAAAGAAAATACATTTATTGGGGTTACAGGATAAAAAGAAAGAACATAAAATAGTAAAACATAAAATCATCTTATAGTACCCCAAATGGATTCCCACTCAGTGGTAAGGTGGAATACTAGTATATCTGTTGTGAATAGAAGGAGAGACGGTTTGCTTGTATCATCCAAATTTGGACTTAAAGCATATGGGAACGTCAATAGATCTTTACTAATCCTTACTTATATTATAAATGCGAAAATAACTCTGTCTGTCTGTCTCTTCTTCATGCTTAAACCACTAAACCGTTGTTTTTAACCCGCGAGAGGACATAGGGTAGTTTAATCCCGGAACATCCATCGGAACGGGATGGGATTACAATTAATGGGCCAATAAAATTTAATAATCAAGTTACTTCGTGGGAGGGAACTAAAATTATAATTATAATTTAATTTCTAACTAACGTTGACTAAGTGTTCCTAAAAGAGGTTCATATTACATAAGTTACGTATATGCGGTTGTATTTGACATTACGTAAACCTTACCAAAAATAGGGCAAGTCATCTTACATCGATAACATTGTTTACTACTTGTTTTCTATGCAGAAACAAAATTAGAACGGTAGTATAATTAATAACATTATATGAACATAAATAGCACTTATATCTATAATGAAATTTAAAAAACGAGAACATCGTATTCCTTAAGATCGATCTAAAAATAAATTTCTATACTGCTCGTAAAAATTGGGTTTCTCCCGTGTTCAAATGTTTTCCTGTGACGTCAAAGGCTAATAAACATCAATCTTTGGCTCGCGACTCTATGACATCTTTCAGTACAAATTAAAGAATTTCTCAAACAAAAAACAATTATGTATTGTTTTATTCCTATTGCGGTCATGTGACCTTGATTTTTGTCTTTCAAATTCGAACTGAAGTATGTTGTTCGGACACAGGTTTTATGTCTACAAATGTGTGTGACTTTCCTCCTCCCCTTTTTTCAATTATATCATTGCTTAACTATATTAAACAATCACTATATTATATTTAATTTGTGACGATAGATGTATGTGTGTACTACGTTTGTATGTTACTCTTCCAGGCAAGTACTACTGAACAAATTTTGATAGTTTCATACAAATTTGTTCAGTTGTTTATAAGAATATATAGATACATCAGAATAAAGTTACCTACAATTGATAACCACAAAGTTAGTACTCTACGTGCTATACTTACTTGAATGGCCGAACAAGTTTTTGTGGGTTATCGGTCTGTACTTTAATCTCGTACCCCGGGAAACTGTTCCTCAAATGTTCCATGTCCAGGAATGTATCGTTGAAGTCCAACGTAGGGATCTCGTTGGGCATCCTTTGAAAAAAAAAATACAAATTGTATATGTAGCGGAGCTTATCATCTTTAATTATCGAACAATCGGACATTGATTATTTTGTGCTATTTTTTAAGCTCAAACAGCAGAGATTCGGTTGATTAAAATTATTTCTTTGATTGGTACGCTCGATTATATGTTTAAGTTTTTATTGTTATTTAAATAAATCCCTAAGCATTTTCCCATATTTAATACGCACTTGCGTATTTTTATCGAATCTAAATTTCGTCGATATACATTATACACGCTCATTCATATTCAACGAATTTAATTGAGGAAAATATACCGAGGACGTTTTTGCAAAACGTAAACAATGTTATAAATAAAACATTCTGCGTAGTATAAAAATAGCTTAACAAGAAGTGGGTTGAAAAGTGTTTACGTGCCAAAAAGCAGGTGAACGTTCGATAAGATTTCGTTGTAGGCCTTGGCAATTCTCTTATAATTTATATTTTTTTTTCCCGCATAGATAATAGAATGGAAAATGTTGCCAATATTCACTTGTTGACTTTACGAGTATAAAAATAATGTCACAACCTTTTTATAACTTTATAATAACTTATATAATAATTTTATATTATTTACTTTAAACTTATAAATATTCAACTAGTATGAAGTTCGCCTTATGTTGTACTACCAAAAGAAAATGTTTTCCCAGTGTTATACTTCTATGTGTTATAATTACCTAGTACAATTTGCTTGTCCTGGGTTTCCATAGCCAAGGATCATATCAAGTTTACACTTTAGCACCACAAACTGCATTAATCAGCTCGTGAATTGTCACAAATGCTGCATTAAATTGATTTTCTTTAAGTCTATAATACCTCCTGTGTGTTATACCTCCCCAGTATATAGCTGAATCAATGATACTTCCCAAAAAATGCTATATTAGTGTTATACTACTATGTGGTATAATAACCTAGTCGCAAAACGTCTCCAATGCTGCTGTGAAGTTATTTACTTTGGGTTTATAATACCCCTCCACCCCTGTGTTACACTCACCTAGTAGTCAGTATATATCTCCCCTGAGTATTACTTTTCCCAAAGAAGTTGCATTCAGAGTTTATATCCGAGTATAATGCTCTATGTATTATCCTTACCTAGTATAATGCGCTTGTCCCGGGTCTCCGTAGCCGAGCACGATATCGTGCAACCACTCCGGCACCACACATTCCGTGTTCATCAGCTCGCGGATCGTCTCCAACACCGCTTTGAAGTTATTTACTTTGGGTTTATAATACACCCCC
>LQNK01001908.1:54914-86492 GCA_001586405.1 Phoebis sennae | reverse complement strand
TATATAGCTCCTCTGAGTATTTGTTTTTCCCAAGGAAATTGCATTCAGAGTTTATATTCTAGTATATTGCTCTGTTTTATCCTTACCTAGTATAATGCGCTTGTCCCGGGTCTCCATAGCCGAGCACGATATCGTGCAACCACTCCGGTACCACACATTCCGTGTTCATCAGCTCGCGGATCGTCTCCAACACCGCTTTGAAGTTATTCTCTTTGGGCTTCCTACGCATCACTATGTTGAATGTCTCATACACGTCCTGAAACAATTGTATTCAGTGAGGAGTGAACGTCGATATCGTTATTAATCTAAGATGCTATGCCATTTTTATATAAGAATATTTAATATTCATATTATTAATATTTATATCTAAGAATATTTAATATTAATATTTGACACATACATCAATTGACATGTGAATTATAGATTTCATTAACGTATTACTCTTTTGGGATAAGAAGGATAATTTCTGTGCCTTGTTTAAATCTTGTATGGAATTATCAATCGATTATATTTAGTCCTACAAAAATCTTACCTCATGTCCCTTACTAGCCCGATCGAGATCGAGCCTATACTGGTTAGGGTCCAGAAGCAGGCGGAATGTTCTAGAATCGCCCTCCAACTCCGGCCGAGGCTCCGGCCCCTCCTCTATGACGCGGCCCGACGCGTCCAACATGCCCTCCACTTCACAACCCCTCACATACACTATACCAGCCTGATCCACCATACTTCGCTTGTAGTCGTATTTTGTACCTGTTTAAAACGGTAAAAGCATAATGAGACACATCATTAATTAAAATTTAATTCTTACTAATATTATAAATGCGAAAGTAACACTATCTGTAATAATAATTCTTCACACCTAAACCACCGAATCGATTTGGGCAGATTGTTTGAAACCCGAGGAAGGACATAGGATAGCTTTTGTCCTGGAAACATATGCGAGTGAAACCGCGGGGCACAGTTAATACAAGATATATTAATAGTTTCGCTCAAGGTCAAATGACCTATCGACCTAAAATTGCCTTTGTAAAAATTAAGCCAAAATGTTCAGTAGTATTGAATATTCTAACCGAAAAAAGGCAGAATCGTGTTTTTAACAGTCCTCTACAGATACAACAGAAAACACATCACCATAACTACTATACATACATGTTTTTATAAAACAACTCCTTACCAATGCTCTGAGTAGGCCTCACAGTAACAAGGAAGCAAACATCATGTTTCCTCAAGTTCTCCCACTCCTGCTTGATCTCCCTCCTCACGCTGAGCGTCACTGTCACATCAGCACGGACCCTCGAGGGGGCCTTCTCCCCAATATTGGGTTTGGCCACTTCCACCACCGCGAAGCTTTGTATGGGATGCGCCATTCGAGCCCACCCGCCGAAGTAAACGCTGCCGTCTTCTGATCGCCTAGTACATAAAACGTAATTAATAACGCCTGAAAAGCTGTTCTAATTATGATGTGATTGAACATTATTATTTTCTACTGTCTGGATGTTACTTTATTTATCTATAGTATGTACAAAAAAAGTATGTTTAAGTTATTAATTTTATTTTTCAGGTGTCTAGCTACCATGGTACAAGCTAAGCTTAGTTTGGAACTTGTGATGCAGTTTCATCAATAATACATTTCTCTCTAATATAAATTACTATTAAACTACAACATGATGTAAACATATGTTTTAAGAAATTTTCACTGTATTTGAGTTTTAAGAAACCGTATTGACCCTATAATAACTTACCACGGCGATAAACGGTACACAGCATCTTCTATATCTTGACGAATTTCATCTGCAAAATGAAATTCATTTTAAAATGCATTACAATGTTAACGATAAATACAATATCGCCTTACGCACCGTCATAGCAATGCACATAATAAAATAAACAATTTACTTTTTCAACAGGCGCAAAACATTACTTACATGTACTTTCCAGCCTGAATAAATTAAAATTCCTTAATAGGTAATCGTGAAGTGTCAGAAACTGCAGGTTAAGCTTGGGTAAGGCAAGGCAATTCTCTCCACTGTAGATTTCTGTTGGCACCACATTCTCGTCCCATATGATTTCTTCAGTGGGGTACAGCGGCATAGAGTTTAATTCCTCCAGTTGTGATATACGTCTTTCGTGTCTTGACATCTAATTTCAAATAATATAAGTAAATAAGAGAATTATGCCAATAACATGTTAGTTTCCCTAACAGAGAAGTTGTTCTAATATCTTATAAAACCTAAAGGATATGTGGTAGAATAGTTAAGAAAATTTACTATTTGTCTTATTGTACCGCAAAAATGTTTTAAAGACATTTCAAGCTACAACAAGGTATAAAACGATTTTGAATGCAGTGATTCGTAAGATGTATCAGTTTATCTGTACCATGAAAAAATTTACTAAATTATCTACTGAAAAAAAAATCTCATTACATTTTTAGCATAAAATAAAAATAAATTTATTTATTTATTTATTTATAAATTATGAAATTGAATTTGGTAATGAACCATACCAATAACTCCTTAAGAAATTGTTTGTCCATCCGATGCCACGGCGCCTCGTCCTCCTTGCCTTCAGGCGGCACCAAGTTCAGATACGTGGCGATCGCGCGCAGAGCTTTATCGCTGAAATATTTTAAGTGGTAAGTAACGATCGTTTATTTTTTTTTCTTTAGTTATATTTTCAGCTATAACTAAACTAATTAAAATTATAATCCTGTGCGCAGTGCCAGGGAGTCCAACCTAGTAAGGACCTTAGTCAGTATCACTGTACAGGTGCGACCGAATAAAACTTATAAAATTCGCTATATAAAATAATAACAAATCTAACTAATATTTCAACAAGTGAAAGTATGTCGTATTAATGCGTGTTTGTTACTCTTCCTTACAACAACTACTGAACCGATTCAGACTAGCATATAGGCTACTTATAATCCCCGAGTTACCATGGGATCAGAAGCTAAGCGGGTGAAACCGCAAGGCGCGTCTAGTAAATAATAACAGAGAAAGGAAAATAAACCTAAACAACATTATCAAATATTCAAATTATTTAACCAACCACATACTTATTAACTTCATTGTAGTGCATTATAGACATTAAACGCCTTATAGAATACGTACAATATATTAACATCAGATATGATCATGGCTTAATACTATCACTATTATTAAGACTATACCTTAAATTTCCAAAGTGTTTCTGTAGAGATTCCCTCGTGTCAACGCTGGCAACATTGGCTAGGGCAAACAATCTTAGATCTGGAAACTTCGCGAATGCTGCTTTCTGAAAACATACTGATATTTATATACGAAGCACAAGAAGGGAGAAAGGGCATGTAGTAAGGAAAGTCTTGGACATGAATGTGGTTGGAGTAAGAAGTAGACGGAGACCGAAGAAAGTGTGGATGGATTGTGTGAATAGAGATATGTGTGTGACTAAGGAAATGACGGGTGATAGATGAGTATGGACGAAAAACACATGTTGTGCCGATCCCACCTAGTTGAAAAAGGGCAGAAGAAAGAAGATATACGAGACATTTTTATTCCAAACTATAGTTTATGAGAGGTTAAAAAAGATCTTAAAAATATAAGAAACAATAATTTATGTATAAAGAAAAGTTCCTAGTTGAATGTAAATAAAAAAAAATAAATACCATGGTAAAACTTAAAAATATTCTCACCTGAAGAGAGGTGATCCTGGAATAATGCTGCAAAGCCATGTCCTTATCTGTCATGGGGTCTCCCGTTTCATCACTTATCTCGAACCGGGCGTAGAATTTCAGCATTTGTAATAGCTGTAAATAAAGAAAAAAGAACATGAAAATAAAATAAATACCATAATATATCCATTTTATATTTTTGTGTCTCCATAAGTTCCACCAATGGATCTATTTCAGAAGAATCTTTTGCGATATATACGATTCTAAAGTGAACTTTTAGGGAACAATTAATCATCAAATAATTCCAGAGGTATGAACAGGACCATTCTTAATTTTGACTATTATATTAATACAAATATGTAACGCCATCTTAAATATCAGTATGGTATCACTTGAAATTGATCTATAATAATCGGACGTGGCTGGAAAAGCTTTTATAAATATTCTGCAGATGGCGCATGTTTACAAAAAATGTACAAGAAAGAATTTATATAAAATATTATACTAGCTGATATCCACACATAGCTGCAGGTGGAATTGTGGATGCAACCGGTATTTTATAAGACTAATGACTGTTTTCACCAGCGTCTATTTAAGTCACCAAGATTTGTTATTGAAAATTCTTGTTCAAAGTGAAATTCGTTACTCGAAAACTTTGATTTAAAAAACAAGAGATTTTAGAAAATTGTAATGCTTCTTATTATTCTTAGATAAATTTTAAAAATCATTATGTAATTACAAAATATACAAAAGCAAAAAAACAAACATGTGTGGCAGTACAATGATCTAAAATATCAATTTTGTCAAAATTTTTTTACCAAAAAATATTTTATTTCATTATCGCCCAATTAAATAGCATTAATCACAATATTCAATTCAAATTCAAATTATAAATAATAATAATTGTTTAAATCCATATTTCTAAACAAAACATATAATAGACTTTCCTCGCCACAGATTATGAACGGCTGTCACTCGATAAAAAACGCACGACTCCGCGCGTATCAGTGGCGAGGACGCACGCACATTCTGTTTTTAAAAATCATTTTTTAACTCGGGAACATCGATTAAGTTTTAGTCAATTTAGAATTGATCGTGTAATTTTCTATTGCTTGTAGATTTAAGCAAAATATTTTAAAAGTGCTTTGTGTGATTTTTGTAAAATGAAGGTAAGAAAAAATTGTTAAACTGGAAAAGATATAGTGAAAAGAAAAAATCAAGCCCGAAACTTTTTTTTCTAAGCGCGTGATGCACGTTAAATAAAATAATTATCATTATTATGTTAATTCTAAATATAACTGGCGTCTGTTTTTAATAATTAAGTGGCACCTGCGAGATATGCGCTCTTTATCTCTATTGCCTCAACATCACTGTTTAAAGTGTTATTTTACGTGCGCTTTGTTATTCTAAAACCAACACATAATACCTATGCACATACTTTACTATAAAAATATTCATTTAGTTTTTTCTTGAATTGGCGGTAGGTAAAATTAGTTTGCAGCTATTAAAGGAACTCATAATTTCATGCTAAAATCATCACAAGTCTTTCTTCACAAGAACATTTCCAACTCCCGCTAAAGTAACCTATATTTGGATCGAGTGCGACGATAAATGTTGTTATTTGTTTTTGAATCTTAAATTTACTTCAATTGGCACGAGTTTTCTTCGCATCGCAAAATCTTAAAAAAAAACAAGTGGACAAAAATAGTAACACAGCATGTAACATTTTTAATTGTAGTGATTAATTTTATCTGAATGGACCGAAAACAATTCTAATTACTATAATTCAATATCTAATTACATTGAAAATATGTAAAACGCCAGAATTTGACCCACAAAATTAAACCTTATTTTCAACCGTAATTTAATTAAATATGGCTTACAAAACTATCGTTATTAACCGATAATGTTTTCTAAATATTTTGTTAAAATGTTCATTCATTAAATGAACATTTTAATACAAACATACAAATGTAAGATTGGATAAAATTAAATATGGCTTACAAAACTATCGTTATTAACCGATAATGTTTTCTGAATATTTTGTTAAAATGTTCATTCATTAAATGAATGTGTTAAGATACAAATGTAAGATTAAAATAAAATAAGAAGGGCGGTAGTAGTAAAACCGGTAAGCTGTAAATAGAAGTTGGACTTGTCGTTTACTGTTCCTTGAAACCTAAGCGTTAACTGAGTGTGCAAAAGCTTTGCGATTTTACATAGAACACGTCTATACTTTACACATATGTATGCGGCAATTAGCTTATTTCTCGTTACACTAAACTTTTATTTATTACCAAAGTAAAACATTCAAATGAAGATCGCGTAAAAAACAAAGTCGTCCCCTACTGTCCCTATGTATGCTTAGATCTTTAAAACTACCCAATGGATTACGCGGTTATTTTAATAGATGGAGTGATTCAAGAGGAATGTTTATATATAACATGCATGATATAGTAGTTTTATGCACCCGTGTGAAGCCGGGGTGAGTCGCTAGTTTGTGATATGATGAATAAATTATAAACAAATAATTTACTCCAAACAATGTTAACTAGTTACATTTACGTAGTAGGATCAGTTTGAGGACAAACATAAAACATTTATTTTCTCTATTAGGCGACTATACAGTCGGAATAAATAATACTGAACAAAACGATTTCAGTTTACTTCTAGAATTTTATAAAAATTAAAATAAACTATCCAAATTTAAAAAGCAATAAAATCTGCTCAATCATTAACAATTAGCCTTTTTCATTTAATATGCTTTACACATACTTAGGATCGCTTATCATATTTGTTATTAATGTTATATGAAAGAACAAACTAAGAAATAACGGCAATTAATAATTATACTTAAAATCCCCTAATTATAGTAATAATACTTAAATCTTAAAAGCTATTTATTTATCATCTTAGTATTTATGATGCGTTTCTTGTTGATTGCATCTATGCTTAAAAACTTATATTAAAATAGTAAAATCGTCTTTAAGCTCAAATTCTAAAACATAATCCTTAGTCACTCTATCTTAGCACGAGATAGTACTATCTACTTTTTTCTATTTAAAACTAAATTATCGTTACTGTTATTCGGTTTCCGTACACCGGGGCAAAGGTCCCCATTTACATGATAATTAAGATTTTTAACAAATACATACTTGGTACAACTTTTTTATACCGTCTACTTAAACGAAACGACCGAATCGTTGTTGTCATTCGGTTTATATTAACGGGAATATACTTCCCCTATTGATATTCTATGTAGCTGTGTCTCGTGGTTTTACCTGCGTATATCTCCCGTTCCCGTGGGATTTTCGTGGTAAAAGTATCCTATGCCGTTTCTCGAATTTTAAACTACATATATTTACACAACATACAACAACATTTTATCAAAATCGGTTTAGGCTTTTGAGATAGGATAGGAGGAACAAAACAGACAGACAGACATAGTTCCTATCACATTTATAATATTTATTGTATAATATAGTAAGGATTGAAATTTAAAATTAAATACACAATTGGAAAAAAATGTTAACGTAAAAGTAGTAAAAGTATGAATAATAAACGACTAAATAATGTGAATAATATCGTAAAAATAGTACAATAATAATTGTCATTAATCAAAGTCCGACTTTCAGCATTGTATGCAAATCTGTGCAGACACTGCATTGATTCCATAATTGGTGACACTGTAATTCACAATATTACTCAAAAAAAATTCTATTATATTTGCACAATTGTTCGGTAGACTGAATAAATAAAAGGGCACAACGCGAATTTATTACGAAATGAGACCAATAACGTTAAACTATAAGAAAATATTTTAACTACCTAAATAGCTAAATAAAATTGATTCATAAGATTAATATTGTGCGATCACAGGATTTCCCCTAGTTGACAAACATACGTTCGGCTATTCGAGGAATCAAACTCTGTAAACAAAACAAGTACGCTTAATTACGCTACCATTCGTTTATATTTGAATAACATTGAAAATTCCTATTTCTTACCATTGGAATTTCCCAATTCTAACTGCTACTGTTAATATGACCTGACGATCTATAATATCCTATCATCCCTTTAAAGGTCAATGTCAAAAATGTCAAACTTAATACTATAACACATTGAACAAAAAATTACAACCTAATTTTTGAACAACCATTCATGGAAGCCCCTTTCTTAGAATTTGAATAAAATAATATGAAAAAGAAAGAAATTTCCGTTAAAACGTTACAATCCTTAATGGTACCTATACGATTTTGAAATGTTTAAATTAAAACGCTAAACACGTGTTGTCTTTTTTGACTATTACATCTCTCCTGCTTTCACCCCATGATCATTTATTTGCTCGGCGATAAAAAGAGTATCGATGACGTTTAATACAATTTAAAGAATAGATTCATTCATACAAGTTTAAAATCGATGTAAGGAACGAAAGTCCCGTAATAATTCATGCAATGCTAATGAATAGTTACTAGTTTCCTACAATATAATAGTAAATTAATTTACACATAACAGAAGCACACTGACCACATGGCAGGATTTCCCGTTCCTTTATCATTTCTATTTGCAACAATCTATATTGAAACACGATAAAGAGGTTAAAAAATATCACATCCTTATTCCTTGATGGGTATAACTTTCAAGGTTCGCAAATATTAAAAGTTATTTTAGCTTTGTTTATTTTTAATATATCAACTATTATACAAGTAATCAATAGGACAGTAGCCTGCAGAAGACACGCAGCAATCTATACTAATAATACAAACCACACAAGTTTGTCTGTTTGAATCTCAGGAACTAATCATCCGATTTGTAAAATCCATTTGTGTTAGATAGACCAACAATCAAGGAAGGCTATATAACATTATCCTACAGGAGAAAAGTCACGCAGGACTAATAGTTAACACACATAATATAACAGTACAATTGTTATTACATTATTTATATAATACGTTAACTGTACGATATTGAAATCCTATTTATTTCTTATTTGTGAATGACGCTTCGTGCCCATAAAACTTATCGAAAAATAAAACTATTATGAGGAATTAAGCATAGCCGTAAAATCAATATCAAATTACCCTCCTTACATATCATTACAGATCTCTGATTGCCCGATGACCCATTTCCAGCTGTACATGCGACCTGTTTGATCCTAATATATTATGACTATTTAAACCAATATGACTGCATAGTCGTTAGAAATAATTATTGAGGTTTTGTACTTTTCAAAAAAATTTATGATTATATATTTTCTTGGAATTTTTCAAACGGAATTTTATTTTTTAATATGAAGACAAGTTATGACTTTATTCTTATAAGCATTTTCCGCGCATTTGATCTTCATTGTTAAATAAAACTAATCGATAAACCGCTAATTTGACCTAAACCACGCAACGGATTTTCATGCGGTTTTCCTCATCATACCATTCATATTTTCTTACAAGTTTTAAATGAGATTTCAATAAGTCTTCCTGGACTAATCCCCGCGGTTGATTATAAAGGGAAAACTTAATTTCTTTTTTGCAAAAAAGATACAAACAACAAACCAATAAAATAAGGTTAGTTCAATAACCGGACGCTCAAAGTGAATGATATTGGAGCATTATGTATTATCAGTATTTGTATCGAAACTATTATAATTATTGCGCTGACCCTGACTCCGAGTGGTGATAATAATTATCACTCAAAATATACGATGCAGCCAACTAGTTAAATACTAATTACTTAAACAAAAATTTAATTATGAAATCACCAATTGTAATAAAATATACTAAAATGTATTTTCTGGGATGTATTCTCACTTCTTTACACTCAAATTTACACTTATGTAGTAAATCTTGCTATACAATATACATAATGCAGTTATTAGTTTTGCCTGTTAAATAATAAATAATAAATAAATAAATATTCCTGGACATTTAACACAACGCCATCTAGTCCCAAACTAAACAAAGCTTGTACTATGGGTACTAGATAACTGATAGACATACTTAAACAAACTTTTTTTTTTGTAAATACATACATACTTTAGATAAATGAACACCCAGATAGTAGAAAATTACAATGTTCATCACATCATAATTTTCCACTCGTGGGGATCGAACCCACACCCTCCGGCGCACTAGACCATTGCAGAACCACTGCGCCAACCGGGTCGTCTTGTTAAATAAAATAAACATGCAACAAACAACTATCAAGCGCCTATCTATACCAATATTATAAAGAGAAAACATTTCTCAACTACTGGACCGATTTAAAAAATTGTTTCATCTTTAATTAAGCCGCGTGGTACAGCTAAAAATATGAATGCATGAAAATCGTAAGCTTAGTTATTATATTTGATATAAAGTGTATAATCAATCAACTACTTATTTCATACTACCCATCAATTAATTATTTCATATGAATAATTATTTCATATCACTACATAGTATAAAACAAAGTCGCTTTTTCTGTCATGTGTCATGTTGTATGTCCCTATGAACGCTCAAATCTTTAAAACTACGCAACGGATTTTGATGCGGTTTTTTTAATAGATAGAGTAACTCATGAGGAAGGTTTTTATGTATAATATCATCCATTAAATAGTGGACAAATACTGTTATCCGTGCGAAGCCGGGGCGGGTCGCTAGTGAATAATAAATCAGCTAACAAATAGCAATTGATTATTTCAGCAAACGCTCTTCCTCCTATTAATTTCGTGCGGCCTCTCCCTCTGCGCCAAGCAATGTTGCCCAAACACTCCCCTCATTCGAGGCAGAGGCTACTGCGACGACGCCTTCAAATACCGAGTGAACATAAACTGTACTTCGGGCCGCATGCTCCTTAAAGATGTGGTGCTCGATGGGAACAAGGTTTCCACCTTGGACTCGCCTGGATACATATTTGTGGAAAACCCGGAACTGTAAGTGTATTTATCCAATTCTTTCTGACTTTCTAATACTGAATAACATTTTCGTGTAGTATTACGGGACCAATTTTATATAGGTCTATGTATTGTATTATATTAAAGAAGTATTTTAATTAAATATGGAAAGTACTCTGCCAATTACTTGCTGATTTTGAGTAATAAATATAATATTAATTATTAATAAATTAAATATAATAATAAGGAGTATTTTCTCGAAAAACATGAGTATATTGTGGAGCAAATATTATAAAAAGAGGAAACAAATCTTTCCCTTCCCTTTCTCTTTGTTTACCATAAGGACATACATTTCCTTGTATTTTTTGACCCGATGATCTACACTGACATCAAATCTTGTAATTATAGCTACTTCTGTTCGATTTAACTAAAACTTTATATACATTATATACGTATAGGTTTTCCAATGCAATATCAAACTAATTTTAAATAAACAAAAGCTTGATTTAAACTGTTTCTCTAAATAAAATTATCTTATTTTCAGTTATTGCCTCGGCGAGATGTACCGCAACAGCAGTGCTCCAGAGTTGGGTCGTATTCCGGTGGCGGTCGTGTGCTATGAGCCGAGCAAACACACCAGCGACATAGAGACTGGTGGGGTGCTCGCTCTTGTTTCAGTCATGTTCCTGTTCGCCACCGCCGGCATTTATATGTACTTGCCGCAAATGAGGTAAATTATACCCCTTAAAAATTGACAAATAAATGTCCAGCAGATATCTTTATATTTTAGCATTCAAAAATTAGTAACGAGGGTCTCATTGTAAAATTATTGTGCTATATTTATTGAACGCAAACTCATGACGTCACTAGTCACTACCCGGTCGTAAAAACAGGCAACCTATTTACATATGCGAATCGGATTAGAAAGTATCGAAAATCGGAACAAGATTCATACAAATTTCGAAGGAAACCTCTTCGTTCCGCCCCGAATCGGATTTATGAATTTTACAAAGGAGACGATTTCACAAGGCTTAGTAGACCCTTAATATTATTTTTCGTATTAAGATACAGGAATATGATAATGTACTCTGAATCTCCTGTAAAAATATATAAGGCTAGCTCGGAATAAACTTAAAAATAGATATCGATTTACAACTTTCAACTATTTGTGACCTTTGTACTTACACGAGGACAATTAAACCACCACAAGTTATACAGTATAACATCATTACTATTATAATTTATAATTTTTAATAGTACTAATTTGTTAAAATAATTATTGAACATCATAATTTATATTATTTTAGGGATTTGCAAGGCGTGTGCTACATTTGTATGTGCATCAGCATGGCCTTAGGCTTCCTATCCCTCGGCATTCTCCAGCTTAGCCCCGGTTTTCAAGGACAGATATGTACGGTAACAGGTAATAACTCACTTATATAGTACTTTTAAATTTTAATTAATGTTTACGTGTACAATCAATTGCCATTGTGTTAGTAAAAACAGAAAAAAAATGCGACTTTTTGTTTGTTAACTTTATTGTTGTTCTGATTGTTAGGATTAGATTTATTAAGATATTAAGTTGATTGCACTAGTGCAAATAAAAACTCGATAAAAACTAAATTAGTAACTCATATAAACTTGGCCTTAGCATTAGATTCTATAAACGTGTAACCCGCGATATTATCAACATAATCTTATCATTAATTTGATATTTTACTAGCATTATGTAATTATGTAATCTATTGCAGGTTTCCTAATATACTTCTGGATGATGGCGACATTCTTTTGGATGAATGTTATCAGTATTAACATGTACCGTACAGTCAAGTAAGTAATGGTTATTTAATTGGTTATTAGAACAGAGCTTTGTTTATTTTATTCCCGTTCCTTTTTTGTGCGATCCGTAGTCTAAGACAGTTTTCTTTTTAAATAGATACATATTCGTGTAACTTTATAAACAGGCTTAACTTTAGGACCACTGAACAAAATTATTATTTTTATTGTGTATAAAATAATGATAAGGTTCGTTAAAAATTTACCCGAAGATCTAAAATACATGAAGACCGGGCAGCCTTTCCCTCCTACTATTTGTAAATAACCCAGTCTGTCTGTCTATCTATCTTCTTCAAGTCAACATCATTGAACCAATTCGGATGAATTTTGTAGAAAGATAGTTTGAGACCCGAAACATGACATATCTGCACGGGAACGCATACGGACATATAGCCTTATTCAACCGGGACATACAGCTAGTATATGATAAATTTCGCACTTTGTACTCCTAATACCAATACAATTTTCGCTTTGTATTGAAAACGTTTTAAAAATAGGTAATGTTATCAATTGTATGAATTACGGATCACTTTACGTAATATTACACTCGGCCAGAGTACACCGCCCCTTTATCAAAATTGAGTCCAGGCAATGTAGGTTTAAAATATTAGGCATATGCCTTATATATAACAGAATTCGCTCTGAATTAACCTCCTCGTTTATTGGGAAATAGGTTAGATTTAAAAAAACATAGGTTGCCTAAAACATACAAACTTCGTTAATTTTTTTACGTTAAGTTTGAACTTTTCCGAATAGAGGGAATACAAGGATAAGATATACCTGGTACAGGTAAAGAGAGCATTATTAAACTACAAATAAAAAATATATATTAATATCAAGTGGTATTGGAGCTTCTGTGGGCTTACATTTTGACTGACGGATTACAACAGTGATTTTTTTTATTCTTTAAACAAATAGTTTAAAATTTTTAATCTTGAGCATATTATTTTGCAATCCACACTTTTAACATTTTTAACGCTCTAGACACTATTATTCAGTAAGCTTTTTAGTATATTCATTCTTGTATTCATGAATTAACTTATTTCTATTATTTAAGCGATTTCCAAAGCAACATTAGTATGTATAAAATCATGACTTATAATTTCTTGCATTTTCCAGAGACGCCACATACCTAAAGAAGACGGAAAGGCGGCAATACTTTATATACAACTCTTACGCGTGGGGTTGCACGTGCTTCATCCTTATTATAGCTCTCATCAGTGATTTTGTTGAAGGAGACCATTACAAGCCTGGGATTGGGCATCACAGCTGCTGGTTCAGTGGTAGGTTTTTATACATATATTACTACGATTTATTACATCGTTAAATCTAAATAGTAAATCATACAAGGATTATGGAAATACGATCCAGAAGCTTTGATAAAACAGTTATTAAACATTGGTAAATTGTATTTGTAGTTTGTTAATTGTTATTTTATAAGTCTACAATAATACGATGTACTACTACATAGAACAATTTGCAATATAATATTCGATGGTTTCTTGATAGTGTTGATAACAAGAGAACCCACATCCTCCGGCGCAACAGACCATTGCTATATCCATAGCGCCATTCGGGTCTTTAATATCCGCCCAAGCTCCAATAAGGGACACGAAATCTCACTTTTTATATTCAAGATATGTATTATAATTTTAATTCTTGTGTCGGAGGCCAAGACTCACTTTGAGTCCTTGCGCCAAAGGAATAAGTAAGTAAGTAAGTAAGTATTATAATTTTACGTATAATTCCAGGACGCGTTCAAACGTGGATTTACTTCTATGGGCCCATTGCTATCCTCATCGCCGCGAACATCATTCTGTTTATGATGTCGTCGTTCAGTTTATGGACGCACAACAAGAAATACGAAGTGAACAAGCTTAAAAATCTCAAACGCAAGTACGTTTTTATCTCTCACATTACCCAGTATCTTAGTGAAATAACTTTGCTTATAATATTATTTCTTTCTCAGATTTCTCGTCTCGCTGAAACTGTTTCTGGTTATGGGTATCTCGTGGATCTTTGAAATTGCTAGCTTCGCTCATGGAGAATCACACATTCTATGGTAAGGTAACCCCTTTATAAACTAAAATTCAGAAGTAACCCGAACAACAGATTTTATTTTATTGTGTTAGCAGGACTAGGTATTTATGGTTGTAAAAATCTGAAATCTGGGTTCTTCTATATTAAACCAGGGCGAATACTACTTTCTAACTAATTCCTAACATTCTTTTATTAAAACGAAATACAACAAAAGCTGACGAAATTATAAATTATTCTAACAATAAAACCGTTTCTCCCTCCCAGGAAAATCATGGACACCTTCAACTGCCTCCAAGGCGTGATAATTTTCTTAATCCTCGTGGTATTCCGTCGGCGCGCCATGAAGGGCCTGGCCGACGACCACATCTGCCTGTTCATCACGCGCCCCATCGCCGACAAGCTCAGCCCGGACGATGACGTCGACGAACAACAGATACTCGACGACACCGTCGAAGTCAGACTTAACTAATTTTTTTTTAAGCGCAGGTTCTAATTTTAAATTTGTAAATATTAATTTTTTTAAAAATAACGCCTAATACATTTGGTAATGTAAATAAATCACGTCAATGAAAGTTATTTTAAATACCGTGCCCGTACTCGTACTCGCAGTATGTTTATCATGAATCTCTTGCAAGTAGGTAATTATAGAAACGTCTTTGCATTTTTATTGATCTTTTTATAGGAAACATTTTTATGATTTATACCAATTAAAGACTATTAAATTAATCAAGCTATAAATAATTAGAATAAACTTTTATCAAAAGACATCAGTGCCATAATAATGATGAACGAATTTATAATTAAACACTAGGTTTACTGAAGCGTAAATTCTAGATTAGTTATTATTTAAATAGTATATTTTAATATATTTTATTAGTTCCTATATTTCTGTTATATGCATGTTTTATGAAAGAATGTTTTAATTCAATTAATCTTGTAGTTTCATTTTAAGCCCTAAATAGGATTATGTCTCCTTAAGTTGTATATCAAATAAAATATTTGCTACTTTAAATTAATTATTTTCGAAGCTTTAATGTCCTAAATACCTCAACACCAAAATACAATTTTTTATAAGTTAAAAAGTTCATATTTTAAGGTCTACCTTGAATTCGAACATAGGCTTTTAAATTTAAATGTTCCTTAAAGAGACTTACATTAAAAGCAACATAATGTAAATTATATTTATCTCACATAACAACCATAAAAGACAATATTGAAAATCAGAAAAAATGGGAAAATTAAGTAAAGTAGAAAACAAATTTAAATTAAAAAGAATACAATTATATTGCCATAATCATAAATTAAATCTCTTCCACTAAAAGTTTATGTTGGTACCCCGTTCGATTGTTGTTATCTGTCACTTGTCACTTGTCAGTTTTTACTAGTGTCAGTTACAAAATTAGGATTCAAGCATCATGCAAGATACAGGAAATAATTTAAATTTTATTAACTGAACTTTAAATGAGAAAAACTGATAAAACCAATGAAGTGTAACGTTTTAACAAAAAGTTCATATTCAAAAACTATTCGTCACTCGTTACAAAACTAAAGTTATTTAAAAAAATTGGGCTTGTAAGCGTAGATCACAACAAACTTATGTGGGATACAGTTAAAATAACCATACAAACATGCAGTGTTCACTATTTCCTTTTATAGTAGGTATATTTCTATTAAAATCGTCCAACGCTGAAGTTGGAGACACGGATCTCAATGACTTATCAGAACAACAAAACTCTGTGCAAATAAACAAATGCTGTGAAGAAAATGAAATTATGGTTGATTCTGTATGTCGGCTAGCTGAAATGTATAATGAAAGTAAGTTAAAAGGATTGGTCTACCTAATTGTTTATTAAATACTTATAATGAATATAATTTTAATGATAATATACTATTGGTTGTCTATGCAAATCTAGTATCTGAATTAAATATTCATGAAGACATAGGTTAGTCATAGTGTGAATCACTCCCTTTTTAAAAAAAATGATAAATTTCTTCTTTACAGAAAAATATAAAGTATTTATGACTATGTATTGTCCAAAATATTGTTGAAGTTTGAACTTGTAAATGTAAATAGTGTATATGCACCTTTTACTGAATATTATAATGGTAATAAATTTCTGTAATTAATATATATTTCTTTTAGCCTTATGGCAGCCATCATTTAAGACTGAAGATGGGAAAGATGTTAAATTAAAGTATTATAGATTCATAAATGGAGTACCAAATTGTGCGACAACCCAGCAGAGACCAATTTTTGATCTGGGAAAATCAGAGGATAAGTAAGTGAATGCATTCTTAAATTGTTGATTTTTCTAATTTTAATAAGTATAGTAAACCACTGTATCTATATATAAAAAACAAAGACGGGTTTGTTACAACACTTATAACTCAAGATCTGCTGGACCAATTCGGCAGAAAATTTATAGGGAGATAGCTTAGGATCAGGAGAATTACATAGGATATTTGTAATTCTGGAAATCCCATGGGAACAAGCTATATACCGGGGTGAAAATGCAGAGCACAGCTATAAATATAAATCTTCATTTTTGGCTTGAATACTTAATTGTTTGTTCCTTTAAAACATGCCAGTAAATAATTGATTTTTAATTGAATTTATTATTTATAGGTTAAATCTGTTATCTGATGGCAGATTAATGCATTTAATACATCATGAAGTAAATACACAAACAATAAAGGATGACCCATTGATAGCCAACACATTCAGTTTACATGAAGTTATTTCTATGCCTGAAGCTAAAGAACCATCCTCATACATTCATGTTCAAAACAAATACTGCATGGATAAGGTAAGAATTTAACATCAAATTTGTTTGACTTTATGATGACAGTACAAATGTTATTGATTTTTATATTAAACACATTGTACTATAAAGGTTAACTGGTAGAAAATGCCATTTAGGCATTAAGTTCGCCTTTGTTATAAAAAAGCAATAAAGAATTTTCTATCTATCTATCTATCTATCTATCTATTTTTTATCAGAATTTGTAATTTTTAAACCTTTATTTAAAATTAACACACAATAGAAAGGGATTTTATTATTATTAATTTTTGCCAGAGTAAAAAGAAATATGAGTTAAAGAGTTGCAGTAATATGTTTAACGAAAAAGAAACAACTTGGAAATGTTTTTCTATACAAAACTTCATATTGTTGTTTCAAGATATATGATTCATGCTGATGATTGTTCATACTATTTGACATATGTAATACTATTGAAGTGTGTTTTGATATTTAATATCATTGTTATCATTTTCAGATACTTATAACTAGCACCAATAACACAGGTCAATATGCACTTGTATGTGTACCAGAAGTGAAAATCAATTGGAAAGACACAGGGTTTCTCATGAAGAAAATATTAAACCCCATATTCCATGCTATTTCAATGATATTATTTTTAACTGTTGCCATTATTTATTTTGTATTGCCAACATTAAGAGATTTAGCCGGTAATATAATCACAACAATAAATGTCTGTTTGATTGTGAGTCAAGCTGCTG
Source organism: Phoebis sennae (assembly GCA_001586405.1). Lineage (NCBI taxonomy): Eukaryota > Metazoa > Arthropoda > Insecta > Lepidoptera > Pieridae > Phoebis > Phoebis sennae. Next base: position 68,579 of record LQNK01001908.1, on the reverse strand, counting down.
ATTTAGTGAGAATATTTACGGAACTGAGCAATCATGTCAGTTTTATGATTACAGGTTAGTGTTTTTAAATGTTTACTGTTATCTTTTTGTCGTAAATTTTCTTTAATGATTGAATTGTTTTTCTATCTATTTACACTCGATTTATTATTTGTATTATATTATGTAAATGAATAAATTATTGCCAATCACTTTGTAGTTGAGAATGTTCTTGATATTTTTCAGATATTATTTTGTATATCAGTCTATTGGGTGCATTTTTCTGGCTGAATAGTTTTGGATTCTATATATGGAAGACTTTTAAGTAAGTATTACATACCTTATCAAATTTTTTGTCATAATATATATTTTTCCTTATCAATAAACAGTTTTCTTCAAAAAAGTTATGATTGTATCAATTAAAAATTTCTGTAAATAAAAGATTAATTTTGACTTTCAGATCGAGAAATGTTTTTCTACGAGTAACAGATGTACGCAAATACTGCTATTATTCGAGTGTAGTTTGGTCGAGTGTAGCTTTAATGGCAGCTATGGCAATCTGTGCCCATTTCCTGTTGGATACTGGCACAAATCCTTACAGAAAAATGAGAACACAGTTTTCATCATCTATTCTTGTGGATGATGCTGAACAGGAGACTATTGGTATGTGTTTTATTAATTTTAACATGTTTACTACAAAAAATATTTAAACCAACATATAAACCTATGATATGATATGTTACAAATCCGTCTATTGAAGAAATTAGTTAAAATGGATCTTGTTCATTTTATATACCGTTACACTAAATATTTTATTTTGATTTTTCAGGATGGCTTGGTATTGCAATATTCTTTACACCGGTTGCATTTACTATAGTATTCAATCTATTCTTCTATGTTACGACTTTGAAAGTGATTAAAAGAATAAATATTTATGGAAGAATTCACTACAAATTAAAGGGATGGTAAGTCAAAATGAAATCTATAAAAAATTCTATAATTTTTGTACTGAAAAAATTTATTCTTTTACGAAAGTCGAGTTTCAAAAAATAGTAAATTGAAATATATTTTCAATGTTAGAATGATTTCTTGCTCATTTATTTTTACACACATTCAAATTTTATTTAATTGTTCTCATCATATTTATTTTTATTTCAGTTTCGATCTGTTCCTGCAGCTATTTCTCATAATGACTATATCATGGTTATTCCTGATGCTCTCGTGGTTGAACTTCGATGGACTACTTTACGCACACATAGTAGTAAATCTATTGCAGGCCATATTAGTATTTTACGTGTGTGTTGTAAGACAGAATCATGTAACATTTTTATTAAGAAAGAGTTGTTGCTATGCACAGCCGGTTCCAACTGGAGAGTGGGGTGATGAAATGACACATATGAATGGGGGAAATTATTAACTAAGAAAATTTAAAGTCTGTCCATACATGTCGCCTTTGTAAACAATCTTATGATGAAGGCAATCAAGCAAACATTATAAATGGCTATATTATTGACTAGCTGCGCACCAGGACTTCGCTCCCGTGGGAATATCGGGATGATACCTATAGCCTTCCTCGATAAATGGGCTATCTAACACTAAAAGAATTTTTCAAATTGGACCAGTAGTTTCTGAGATTAGCGCGTTCAAACAAACAAACTCTTCAGATATTAGTATAGATTATAAATGTAGCCTATCGTTACATTGAATAATACAACTACAAAATGACGACAATTCACACAAATGTTATATTTTTATTCATAACATAATTTTCATAAAAGATTGTTTACAAAAAACGGCAAGTAAATAACGATCTATATATTAATCTACTCAATTATTAGAATTTATATTTTATAATAGCAATTTATAGCACTCTTAGGATAAAAGCAAAATTATATTTGCACACAAAGATATAAGTTAAGTAGCTGTAGTACTTGTAGTGATTTCCAAGTGCTTTTGAACAAACTTTAATCGAAATTTGTGCCTTATATCGAGAACAGTATTCTGTACAGTTATTTAATTTCTTCATTTTGCAGCTATTTTTTGTAGTACTAAGAAAATGAATTTTCTAGATATAGTATATATGCTTTGCATTAATATAGATAATAGATAATTTCTTATAAGTTTATAGTGAATCAAATTTGATAAGACACTTTTGAAACTAAATCTGTATGACGCATTTATATGTACAAGTGAAAAATTGTGATAATTTACCGTAGTGCTCATTGGAGATACTTAATTTTAATTTTATCGGACCAATTGTTATCTCGCACTACTAAAATTAAATTACTAACAATTTTTAAGTATAACGAATTATTATGAAAGATATGTTATTTGTTATGTATTTAACAGATTTAAATTAAGGCAAGGCCTATTTTTAATAATCTATGCAAGCATTTTCTGCTCTATACAATTTTAAATACACTCTTTCATATGACTGATTTTAAAAGTATTTTTGTGTTGTGACATTTTTTACACTTTTTGACTCTTTATATAATGCTCCGTCCCCAATTTACTATTTAGTTACTATTTCTATCGCTCTCTATTGTGACTTTCAAAATTAATAACAGATTAACAGTATAAACGCACTTTTTATCTCGAATAAGATATAATAAAATATATTTTACTAATGTTTGATGCTGAGTTTACACAGGTAATATTTTTAATGCATAACTATAGACATATTATGCACTGTTCAATGAAATGATATTGGTGTCTAGCGTATATGAAATGATATTGGTGTCTTAATTAAACTGCCAGTGAAGTATCACTGGCAGTTTAATTAAGACTAAGCACGAATCGTTCCGATTTTAGCGTGTTTTCACGCAAAGATGTAAGTGAAAAGTAGTAAGCACTCTAGTAATAAATATGTGTATCTACTCTAATAAAGTGTTTATAATTGTTTTTCTATTTTATTTGTTACTTACAAATTTTTATCCTTTTTACCCTATTACCGACTAAAAAAAATACATTTATATTGCAAGGTAGCATTTAAGAGAAGATCATCTATTCTCACGAATTTATATCTTTAATATATATAATTTTTCTATAAGTATTTATTTAAATATTTAATTCTTTGTAGAAACAATCATGTATACTTAAACAAATTAGCATTTTAACTCAATATAATTCATCCAAGAGTCATCATTTTAAAATTCTACAGAAAAAAAAAAGTAGACTATAGAGCCTTTTTATAGTGAATTTAAAATTAAACTACAACAAATATCTTCATACTATACTGAATGGTATATCAAAATGACTTACCTGAGAAAACAGCTGTCCTTCAGGTCTGCGAGTCAGCGCTGCCAATTGGCTTCGAACAACCAGATGACAATCATCCATCACCGTATTGAAGAACCTTCTCGTTGGCAATAGCGCTTCCAAGTCGATCATGAGCTCCATAAACCGCTCACAATATCTAGTAGAAAAACATGCAATTAGTAAAAATGTGGTAAAGATGAAATTTTATTGGTAATATCACTTATTTCAAATCATGTATTACTTATGGTTAGGAGTATCAACTATCAAGAAAATATTTTCAACTGCTATTTTTCTACAAATATTCCCTAATAGTGTGTGTGGCATTTTTCCAAGTATTAAAATAAAACCATTCAAAAATAAAAGAAACTCATGAAATAAATAAAAATTCATTCAACTTCTAGAGGACATCAAAAATGTTATAAAAGTTTATAATGACAACTTGTTGGTGAAAAATGTTTTTTTTTTGTTTTAGCATTACCTGACTTTATTCTCATTAATATCCCCAGTTTCTGGAATGCTCTCCAATATCCTCATAAACTTGATCATCAGTCGCTGCAGATATCTTCGCTCCCAGTTCAACTTCTCTATTAACTCTGGCTTGTCCTTCTTTTGAATTGCGCGCCAATACTTGCGCCATTTTGGTACAGCTTTGAATTCTTGATTTCTTCGACCTGAAATTAATAACAAATTTAAAAAGTGCAATCAATAAAACCCAAGCCCACATTTTGTTAATAAATTATTATAAGAAAGAATAAATTTATAAATGGTTGCAGATGCAAACATATTATTCCATATTTTATATGGAAAGATTGCTTAAAAAAAACAAGAGAAACGACGTACATAAAATCATTGCAAACGTCACAATATTTTAAATGTTTTGTGTGACATGGAATGGAATTTTTAAATACTGGTTCAAATAGTAAAGACAGCACTGGTCTAGCATATTTCAATAATATTTTAAAAATTGTTTTTTCAATATTTAGAAATAATGACATTGTAGGTTCAAGTGACTATTTACCAAAAATAAATGGACAATTTACCTTCTTGCAAGCTAATCCACATACTGAGTGACACAAGTCGTTTGACCTGGTCCCTGCAGAGCTGAACCTCCATACTCCCGAAACAGTGATTGAGGAACAGAAGCAACGAGGTTTGCTCCCTCATGTTATTGCTTGTGTGGTCCTCCGCTATACTCGCTCGGAGCACTTGCTCGAAAAAGCCAGGGAAGTGATCCGGTTTTTTGAGCAACGCCTGTAATATTATATTGTGATGATTAAAAAAATATTAGTCAGTTTAAGCAATTTTTTTTATTTGTAGCCGTTACGAAACATGGAAAATAATGTGATTCTGCTTCTATTCACAATGTAATAAGTTATTTTAATATAAGTGCAATAAAGGATTTAACACTGATAACATGCTGTTGTTCTATAAAAATACTGTATTATTTTAACTGAAAAATTTTAACCAATTTCGTTAAAAATTTAACCTAAATAAAATTTTAACATAATAATTTTTTATAATGATTTGACTGTTCCCCACTTCCCTCTAGAAATACTGACAATAAGAAATGAATGTACAAACCTGCCAAGCTGGTACTCTTTCTCTGAATTTCTCATTGATCATCACGATAATAGACATCATATGAGCGTGGGAAGCTTGACCTGTCTCGTAGTGGGGCCAGAGATAGTTCTCCAAGTACTGTGAGAATTCTAGCATCATGATACGCCGGACTGAAAAACTGAAACAACAAAGTTGCATGTGTAATGATACTCATTTTTATTAAATACTAGTTACTTATTATAACTCTTTTTTTTTAATGCATCAAAATTAATTGATAAGGTTTAAGGTCTAAGCATACATATTGACATTTTTTATACTATGTAGTGAATTTAAAATTATAAATTGCTTACCCACATACAGAGGGTTTCACATTTTACTTTTAACACTGTGCTTAGTTCTACATTTTGTATCTTATTAAAACTACACTTATGAACAGAGTTAGAAATAAGGATCACTCCATTCTTTGGTATTTTTTTTGTAATTTTTATTGTTACCATTTAATTTCTACAGTGTGATTCCCCACCCAGTTGACATAATTTAATTAGTTTTGAAAACACTTATTACTACTGGGGGAACAAATTTAATTATGGCAAAAGATCTATATTGTAATGAATTAAAAATATGTATAAAAGAATATGCAATATTATAAAAAAAAATAATAATTTTAATCATTCAATATATTGATTCAAAATTTCTAAAAATTATTGAGTCTACTTTATTTCACTAGCATGGCATAAAACCAGTAAATTTAAAAATAAACAGGTCAATGAACCAAATCCACTAGGCCACTGACCTCAAAACATTCATTTGTCTGCATCAGTGTGGCTAAGACATGCAAAAAAGTTGCATATTTTATTAATATTTACTAATAATCTTACTTGGATCCAAGAATTTCTGCTTGGTAAATAGATTCCACAATAGCAGCATCGTAAGGCAAGTGGTTCTCTTTAGTTTGTGGTGCCCAGTACTGGTTTGCAAGCTGAAATAATTTCAACCATATTGATTTTAATTCAATGAGGTTAGTTGCATAGATTTGTGTCCTACTTTTATATTTAATACCAGATGGCTTAATTATTGAATAAAAAGGGTTTCTTATAAATAATCCAAAACCATTTGCATTTTGAACTGAGAGTAATTTTGTAAGATGCTACAAAGATACTCAAAATTCTTGAAATATGTATGATGCTACAAGTAATAATAATTTTCAAAATTTTACTAAGTATATTTCTTTATTGAAAGGGATCTTAAATATTTAGTAATTATTGATCACTCTTACAAATAGTTAATTAAAAGTACATCCTCTTATTGAGAAAGTATAAATATTTTAATGATTCATTACAATATTACGCCTTGGAAACCTTTAATCAGAAGGGTTTATAAAAATATCCACTTGTTGAGTATTTGATAAAATATATAAATAATAAATGAAACACTTTCTTATTCTAGCGTTGTAAAAGTTTTGTAATAGCGAAAATAAAGGTAATTGCCCAATAAATTGAAATAACTTATGCTTGTAGAAATATTAATAAAGAATTACACAAAGACAATAATAAATAATACTTTTTTGTATTTAAATTAAATTTATACTTTATACTGTTTTAAATTTAGTGAATACACTTTAAATAAACCCCCAAAACTCTTCTAACCTAACTTTGTCACTTACAAGTGTTATTCGATCTGCATTTATCTGGGAAAGTGTCGGTAATGGTATTTTCGCTTTATCGGTGGGTGCTGCAACATCAACCTTCATTGTTTATTACGTATTCTTTTAGGTTTTATTAAATAAAATCACTGAGTAGATTCCTAAAGCTTCAAAAGATATCAACATCTAACGAATCAACACACAATTTACAAATACAATAATGTCACTGTCAGTGTCTTAATGCATGACAGTGACTTTACATTATCTGTTTAAAAATCCGAAAGTTCTTAAAAATTATGTTAAATACTTTATTAACCCTGATTGCTTATTTTTAGATAAAAAATATGATATACACTTCAGACTTTAATGAAGCAATGGATCTAAACGATCGTTTCGATGCAGATGACCTACTTTTTAACAATGATACATCATCAGCTTCATTAATAAATGTTGAAAAGGATCTAATAACAATTACGGAAGAAATAATAACCACCGTAGAGAGTAACTTTAGTCACAATGAGTCTTGTGACTATTTTGCAATAGAAAACGAATCTTTTATAGATATGAGTACGATTATTACAGACGACAATAATGAAACTGTACAATTTATACAGACTGAACATAATATTCTTAATGATGAACCGAAATTATTAGATGAAAATACGGTTGATCAGTTTCTATTACCATTACCAGCTTCTTCGAATCTAAATAAGGTATATATAATTTAAAACCCACATTATTATATTTTAATCTTTGTCTTTGTTATTATTATATTTTGTGGTAAAAATGCAATGTTTTCAGGAGTACAATAATTACACAAGCCCAGATCTTTTAGCCCTATATTCATGTGTTATTTGCCATGATATATTTACAACTGATGCTGATCTTCTTGATCATACTATTTTAATGCATGCCTCAGATAATTCTGAAAATCTTAATATAAATAACAATGTACCGGAAAGTACTAATAAAGAAAAAGGTAGATAAAACTTTTATACCTCCAAATGTATTAATAAATAAATAAATATCGATTCGTCAAAACATTTTCATGTTACTAGCCATTTTTCCTCACGATGTAAACGGCTCAACGATTTATTAATTTGATTACCTTTTTATATAGAAATACCATCTAGCAGCATGAACTTTGATACTGAATGGTTAGTATGTTGTTTCTGTCAGCGTGTCCTTTCTACGGCTTTGGAAAATGAGCCTACTCGTAAGTAGTTATTTTAGACAAACAAGAGGTATGTTCATGGTGTGTACTAATAATTATTTTTTGTATCATTATATTTCAGAACAATTGTGCTGCATCGACATTAATGGCAAAGGCAGTGTTGCTCCACGTTTGCTCAGTACGATGTTTGTCTGTGATATTTGTAATTATTTGTTTGCTAATGCAGAAGCACTGGATTGTCATAAGCTTACTTGCTTTTCACAGAAAGATCAGATACTTCCTGAAAATCTGGTAAAGTATTGTGCAATTTAAGTTAAAATTGCATTTTCACGTTTTACACATTATAAGATTTTCTAAACTACCCATAGTCAATCAACTCTGTAAATACAGAAATTACAAAATAGTCTAGCCTACGGGTCCCCGCTCATCGTACGAAACGCAGTGCAATACTGCTTCACTCCTATCTTCTGCTGGGAGAGGTGGTAATTTCACCGGTGCGAGCTTTGTCCAATCGTGCAATGCTCGGCTCCCACTTTTTAGAGAACAGAACTTAGATCTTACCGTAAGCCTTACGCGGCAAGAGTGTACCTATTATAACAATTAGACGTAACTCATATAGATTGACTTCCAAAGATTGATAACACACTATTACTTACAGGAACAATGTATGTTAGATGCAACATTAACTCAAAGCAATCTTCATACATGTACGATTTGTCGCAAGCAATGTTTGACGGAGGAAGAGTTAAAGATTCACGAGGAAAGCCACCGATCCACTCGCGGCCGTCGAACGTACACTCCCAGTAACAATTCCAAAATGTGGAATTGTGGATCTTGTAATCAACTATTTACTACGGCCAGGTATATAAAAACAGCAATTAAAAGTCTCTACCACGCATTAAAATTAAGTTTTTCTATTAAAACCTTATGATATTTTTGCATTTAAAAAACCTAGATCTAAGCCCATCTTTATTTTGTCCTACGTCATTGTCTCCATAACTCTATCATCGGAGGAGGATGAGAATTCATCATCCAAAACTTTTGAATGTCTCATAAATGAAAAAGAAGCAAATTGTATAGCTCCGGATCTTAATTTTTTTTGGACGTGTGATAAACTGAAAAATGCCGCTCCCGTCCGCTATCATAATCTTCATCGTGTCAACGAAAAACAACAAGCGGAGCGGTTCTGCATTCCTCTACCAAGGATTGCTCGACTCAGACCTGACAAGTGACAACTGACACTATACATCCGTATAAACACTCTAATATAGTATTTCTATTAAGCAAGGATAGAATAACAAAGGCGTATAAACAAACAATTTCAAGGACACAGTAATGAATTCACAGAGAGTTGTATCGGCACAAGCGTGGCGAAGACCGGCCGCCAGGGACGCCGGTGATGTCGTACGTCTGCGAGGAGTGCAGCAAGGAGCTGGGCAGTCTGTGCGCGCTGCACACACACAAGAAGATGCATAAAGTGTCCAAACCTGTGAGTTGAAGGAAAATACGTAAAACAAACACGTGTAGGTACTCCACTTTTCATTTACGCATACGCTTCGCACACAGACTCAGACGCGTGTCTCAAATGACATTTGAGTTTAGATTGCTCCGATGTAGCCTGAGATATCGTCAGTTTTATTTTCTATACCTATCTTTACTGTGGTATTAGTGCCTAAGGTGAACTTAAGTGCCGACAAAACTAAATGAAAAAAGGCTAAAACATTAATATACATTAAGGGATATATTTATTTTATTCAATACTTAAGGATAACTATTTTAAATTTTATTCTAAACAAATGAATATGTTTTTTCACTTTATTCTATTTTTATTTTTGTAAACAATTACGTTGTTTTGTCAGCGGCTAGTTTCGAACAAGTCTTCCTTTCCACATTTCTCGACAAAAAAACCTAAGGCAAATTAAGAAAATATCATCACACCCTGAAACTTAGATCTCTGCATGATTTTCAATTTTATGTGCGGTTTCATTTTAGAGAAATTAACCAAGGATAAATAAAAATGAGCTATAATTCTGGTAACAATAAAAGCGTTCGTAATTTTTTTGAACTGTTTTTGAATTTCCTCTTGCTCTCTGCTTCCACGAAATTGAAAACTCTGCAATTAACGAAATATAGCCCACTATAGAAAATAATCTAGTTACAAGCCAAATTCTTTATTTATTCTGAATTTTCATAAACAAATAATATTATACTTATTTCTATATACTTTTAAAACCTCAAGCAATAACTATATTGCAATACGACACTTCATTAGTACTATTATAAGAAAGTAAATTTTGTAAAATTGTAAGCATGTTTATCACAGATAATTTTTCAAGGTACAAGGTGATATTCTGTGCCTATACTTCCGCGTATTTTGCCTTTACGTGGAAATAAATATAATGTATGACGATATTATTAAAATAAACGCTAAAAATATTAACAGAAACCAACGAGTTTATTTTTAGTTTTACATTCCAATATGTACGTAAGAAATATTACTTTGAAAGACAGTAACTGAAAGTTTCATAAAATTTTTGGTTTTATAACTCAAAAATCTATATTACCTTTTTTCCTTAGCATTATTCTTTATTCTTTATAGTTATATTGTTTATATTGTACAGGGTTATCCTTGTCGAGTATGTGGTCGTCGTTTCAATCAATCGGGACACTTGGCCATCCACATGAGGATGCACACCGGAGAACGCCCCTACCCTTGTGATCTGTGCTCAAAGGCTTTTAAAGTTAAGGTTAGTATATTGTAAATTTTCACTGAATAACGAGCCCACCACAAGTAACGAATATTTAAACCTATATATAATAAATATAACCCAAAATTAATTTGACTACACAGTTTACGGACGCCTGCCGTTTATTTTTCATCGAGTTGCTAGACCTTGCAGTATAAAACGGTCAGGAGTTATCAATTTAAAAAGTCATGTGAGAGCTCAATTTTCCTGACTAAATATGATTAATTTAAGCCTAGAAATGGATAATCATTGGTCACAGCAGAAATGGTGAAAGTCAGCTTCCTGAAATGCAAGTAACAAATGTCAGCAACACATGTAATATCTGATAGTTGTAGAGGAATTTTAACCACTTCCTACATTTTAATATTAAATAATTATATAGACAATAGGGATAGATTCCTTTATGTAGTCTACATAAAAAATATTAGAACGAGCCACAACTCTTACGTTTGGATAACTGTAGACATACAGCTATTTACTACCAAATTGTCTTTCGGTTAGATGAAAGAAAAACATGTCTATAAACTCTTGTCTTAATTAAACCATATACCTAGTTCCGCTACATAAACATTTTCCTTAGCCAGTGGACTACCGTATAATATTTTCTTATACCTTACAATTCCGATATATTTCAACAATAACCGTAAACTTTGCTACTAAAAATATGAGACATTTCCCTCTATATGTTTCAACAATAAATTAGCTAAAAAAAAGGAGACATTTTCCCTGTCTTAATAGCAAACTTTCCCACAAGTTTTTACTTCATAATCCTTCATAGTACCTTATCCCCTAACAAGACTAGCCCACCATTCCCATGGCAGGTGGAGCGCGACGACCACCGGCGGACGCATACGGGCGAGCGACCCTTCGCGTGCGCGGCCTGCCCCAAGACGTTCACCGCCGCCGCACGGTTGCGTGAGCATGCGCGGATACACACCGACCAAAGGTTAAATATCTCTGTTTTTCTGTTCGCAAGCTTGAAACTTAGTATGGGCTAGAACTAAGTATGACAGGTTCAAAGTTTTATCCGAAATTGTTAAAACGTTTGGATGTTGAATAACGAACATTCAAACCTACAAATTACTCATTTAACACAAAGTAATGATATAAAAAAAAATAATATTTATGTGTTAGTTTTAAGTTTACAAACTAAGACATTATTCTATGAATCTCCAAACGTAACATACTTTTATAGGACAATCCAGTGTTATAAGTTTTAAGGGGATAACAAAGGTTCAAACGAATATAACAAGTAACAATCAAACTTTAGGCTAACTGTGAACCGATCTCGAAAACCTGTAATTTAATGTTTTTGAAATTTGAACAACAACCATCCAACAACATAAAAATTTAGACCTGTATTATTATTCATTACACAACATTTCAAAATACCAAGCAAACTAAAATAAAATTTTATATATGTAATTATTTTATATCCTTTAAACGCTCTTATTCTAGGGGTAAACATAGGTACATAAAAAGTCTACCAAAAGCTAAGGTATTTATATTTTAAAAATCCATTATTTCGTAGTTTAGTTTTATTGCAAATAATAATTATTACTGAAATAAGTAATTTTCCTATCCGTGGGTCGATCATATGACTCGAGAATAGTGTTCTCAATATAAACTTGATTCTAAAAATAAAAGATATGAGGCACGATAGATGGCGTTAGTTGTCCTGTTGGACTACATAGTTCATTAGCCAAGAGCGCGGTAATCGAATTGTTTTCTGCGATTAGATCTAGATATTTTTCCATTTAATACTCTGTTTTTATTAAAATATGAAAATGAAATGTGATGCAGATAAAAAATGAGTAGCTTTCAACAACTATGCATGTTTTTTTTTTATAATTCTTAAATCATTTCTCAATAGTTGTATTTCCTCACAGGAACTCGAGCATGTTTCTCATGATCTCAATCTTATTATGTATATTCGCGATGTCACAAGTTTTTGAATTTTCGATCTAGGCCGTGCTGATTAATTAGAATATCCTAATTTTAAAGCTATGACGAAATATTGTATCTCATTAAACGCAAGTTGCTTTTTGCACCGGATCTTCCTGGTAGAAGCTGTCTCTAGATCTAGTAAACACATTTTTTACAATAAAAAGGACTTCTAATACCTCTAAATATTAATCTTTACCTTTAAATATTGTTGAACAGTAAGAAGGAAGGTACTGACTCGCATATTACAGGCTGCGCCTAGCTTGGAGATTAGGATTACAAATGATTTATGTAACACACAAAATTGGTTAATAAATATTTTTAAGTGTTCTATCTTTATAATATAATAGAAATGAAAGAACACAACAACGCCTAGACCAATTTGTCTTTTTTAATGTTGTTTTTTTTAATGTCAATTTCAAGTTCAAGGATGGTTCTACGGCGAGAAAAATTCAAATAATTACCGGAAAGCCCCTAAACACAGTTTTTTTCTTTTTCTCACACAAATGTTTTTTAACTTATACGTAGAGTCAATTTAAGCCTTATTTCTTTTGCATAAAGTTCACTATTGTGTAAGCACTGTAGCTGTGTTCGAAACGTCAAAGAGTTAAACAGAAAAATGCTACATTACAAATCAGACAGAAAGAACGAAGTCTGTCGCGTCCGCTAGTAGTGATATAAAATTCTACATGTCAGGTTATATGACCATACTGATGTTCTCTATAGTCTATTTCACGGTCGGAGAACCAACACAATGTTTTGGGCACGTAACCTATCCCATAATTATATGCACTCAGAAAAGTAGCAATTATTTGTTCTTACGCTACCTTCTTTTGCCCAATTATCAGAAAGTTGAGATTCTAGCATGTCTATGACCAAATTAGACATTTATTTCAAAGAAATGGCACGATAATTCACAATGGCACGATAATAATTGTTGTGTTATGGCATTATGCTGAGCTAGGGCCTTTTCATAGAACACGATACCCTCTTACAACTTTATTCTGTGTAATATTTATTTTGTGTAAATTTGTCTTTGTAAAATGAATGTTCTTTGAATAAATAAATATCTATTTATCTATAGTTAAAAAAGGTTCGCCATCCCTGGTCTATCGTATGCTTGTGCAGGCCGTACCGCTGCGATATCTGCGGCGCGGCGTTCCGGCGGCCGTACGCGCGCACCGTGCACACGCTCATCCACACCGGCCAGAAGCCGCACGAGTGCAACGTCTGTGGAACGGCTTTCAGGTGCTGTTGTACACAATTTATAACGATATTTTATGAGTAGGAATTGGTCCACGCACCGACGAAGTTAAGTAAATCGACGTGAAGCAGTATTGTACTGTTGCGTAGAGAAAGTGAGG